>APFE031663940.1:282201-300109 GCA_000404065.3 Pinus taeda | reverse complement strand
TGGGACCCAGGGGCAAGTTACCTGAAGTGTTGGCATGGTTCTCAAGGCTCCTGTAGCTGATGTGGAAGGTTTGTTTGTTGTGTTTCCATCGATTCCATTTCCTTGAGGTCACATAGGAGGTCGAATCCAACCATAGTAGCCTTTCGTCGCATGTTTACCTGGGTTGTCCGGTTACTTGGGTAGATGTCAAAGGAGGGTGTTACAGAGTGGTATCAGAGCATGGTTCACCCCTCACACTGGATGGGATGTGTGTGTTAGTTATGCATGCATGTCAGTTGCTTGTGTGTCTCTTACACTTTCATTCCATGTGCTTGTTGCATTTGCATGCTATTGATCATGGTGGTAGTGATGTCGTCATGTAAAGCTTGATGTTGTTATTGTGGAGTGCATTTTCATGAACGTATGACTAGTTACATATTGTTATATGTCTCTTATATGTATCATTTTGCATGTGTGGTTACATTCTTGTATGCTTGGTTTCATTACAAGTATTGCTCACTTACGCTTGATTACATGCATCCATGCATGTGTGTGGTTGCTTACACATGCTTATGCATGTTGATGCTTGCATATGGCCATGTTTACAATGGCGCAACGGTTGTTGTTGTCATGCATGAAGTCATGGTATGTGTAGTCGATATGGTCATGCATTGATGGCTGGACTCTAACTAGAATGATGTTTATGTATTGATGCACTTATTTGTATATATCTATATGATGTTATGATTATGTTGTACATGTATCAAGCTGATTTGGATGATCTTGCAGATGAAGTTACCTCCCCAAATTATACTAAGGTACGTTGGTTTGTTATGATTTGGTTTATTTGACATATTATGCCTTGCAAGAAATAAGGTCAAAATGAATAGCAAGATGGTAGACTACAAGGACTATCCCTATGAATCAGATGAGAAACGTGGTGGGCACTCTTTTAATTTGGAAGATACGTCGAGAAGCTTGAAGGAAGAAATAAGGAGTTGTAAGGAAAGTAATGACAGGATCATAGAGGCACAAGAGAAACAAGCAAAGGTTAATGCATTACTTCTTCAGAGTTTGTCAGAATTGCAGTGACAAGGGCCACTTCGGGTTAGCCATGGATAGTAGGACAAAACTAATGGCGCATATGGCAGTAGGTCTCCTGATAGACATAGGTTATATAGAGATGACATGGTGAGAGATGGAAAGTTGTTGGACACTTCAAATAAGAGGGTTGATGAGTACATGTAATATTCTAATTTTGGTTCTGACAAACATCATGATCATCATCTTTATCATCCTTACAGGAGGAATGATAGGGGATACTTGGCAAATTAATTTAAGAAAGCAAAGCCACCTACTTTTGATGGAGATGTGAACAAGCGAGAAGATGTAGAGGCTTGGATACTTGGGATGAAAAAATTCTTTGAGTTGCATGAGTACACAAATAACATGAAGGCCAAAATAGCTATCTTCAACTTGAAAGGTAAAGCAAACATTTGGTGGGAAGATGTGAAGCAGGTGAGAGACATCATGATTGATGACTTGAGTTGGCGGGAGTCCAAGAGGATTTTCAGGAAGAAGTATTTGTCAGTAAGGTACTACGAAAACAAGACCAAAGAATTCTAGGAGCTAAAGATGAGGTCAATGACAGATGAAGAGTACATTACCAAGTTTATGGATATACTGAGGTACGTATTGTATCTTACATATGAGAAGGCTAAAGTTCAACTATTTTTCATTAGTTTTACATTAGCATTTAGAGATCGGATTGAGTATGATGAGCCTCGGTCACTTGAGGAAGTCATTGGGAAATTGAAGAATTGCTATGAATAGTCAAAGTGTAAGAATGAATCTTAGCAAGGATGGAAAGGGAAAGACAAAGGTAAAGGTAAATGACAACCTAAGAGAGAAAGGCCTCCGAATGCAGATGGGAAAGAAAATATGGCACCGCAAAAGAAGTCTAATGCAGCTAGACAGGGACATGGGTCACAACAACAACATAGAGGTGAGGGCACTGGTCGGTTGGAGTGTTGGACATGTGGTGAGGAACACCTTAGGAGAGATTTTCCATAGAATCAAGGTGGCAGGCCTAAGATATACAATGCATAGGAGGCACAGATTGTTGGGGCTGTGGGGAAGATTATTCCTCATATTTATGCAGCCGTGGACAATAGACAGGAAGAACACCAGGCATCTATCATTGAGATGGACAGTAAGCTTTGTGATCAAGTTATTTCTATTTGATTAACCCTAGATCTAATTATAGCTATGTTAGTCCTGACTTGGTCGATAAGTGTGGTTTGAGTAAGGAATTGCATGTAGAATCTTGGTTAGTGTAGTTGGCTACAGGTACAAAGAAGCGAGTTCATCATTGGGTAAGAGTTTGTGAATTTGATTTGAATGGTATGCCTACAACAACACATTTGAATGTAATACCATTAGGATCATAAAATATGTTGTTGGGCGTGGATTGGTGGTACCTTGATAGAACCAAGGTAGACTATTAAGACAAAGCCATTGAGTGTGTTGATGACAATGGGGAACCAAGAGTCTTGTAGGGTAAGAAGAAATCCACATTAGTTAGGATGGTGACAACTATGCAGGCAAAGCATAGTCGTAGGAAAATGTGTATGTTATTTGCAGTGTACATTTCTAGTGATAAAGCTAAGGAGGTTGAGGATGCATATTTGTTGAACAGGTACCCAGTTTTGCAACAGTTTTAGGATGTATTTCCTAAGGAAATTACAGAGTTTCCACCTCACAAGGAGGTAGAATTTTTTACTGAGTTACTGTCAAGGGCAACTCTAGCATCAAAAGCACCTTATAGAATGAGCACACCTAAGTTGGTGGAGTTAAAGTTGCAGTTCAAGGACATGTTGGACAAGGGATACATTAGGCCAAGTGTATTACCTTTGGGTGCATCGATATTGTTTGTGAAGAAGAAATATGGAACTCTTAGATTATGCATTGAATACAGGCAGTTGAACAAAGTGACCATCAAGAACATGTACCCTTTACCGAGGATTGATGACTTGTTCGACTAGCTGAAGGGAGAAACAATGTTCTCAAAGATTGATCAGAGATCCAAATACCATCAGGTACACATCAAAGAGGAGGACATTTATCAGACAACTTTCTGGACCAGGTATGGGGATTATGAGTTTGTTGTAGTTCCATTTGGCCTAACTAATGCCCTGCTACATTTATGTGCTTGATGAATAGTGTGTTGCATTCATATTTGGAATATTTTGTTATTGTGTTCATTGATGATATATTGGTATATTCTAAAAATGAGGAAGAGCACATTGAGCATTTATCAGTAGTTTTGAGGTTGATTAGAGAGAATCAATTGTATTCTAATCACAACAAGTGTAGTTTCTTTCAGACTGAGGTACACTACTTGGGACATGTTGTACCCAAGGAGGGCATCGTAGTAGATCTAGAGAAGATAAGGGCTGTCATGGAGTGGGTAGCTCCTAAGAGTGTGGATGAGGTGAGATATTTCATGGGTTTGCAGGCTATTATAGGAGGTTCATCAGGAACTTCTCGCATATTGCTTATCCTATCACATCATTGCAGAAGAAATGTAAGAAGTTTGAATGGACAAAGGAGTGTTAGGTTAGTTTTGAGTAGCTTAAGTATTTGTTGACACATGCACTAGTGCTACATATTGCAGATATGGACAAAGAGTTTATAGTATGCACAAATGCTTGCAAGAGAGGACTTGGTGGAGTCCTTATGCATGATGGACAAGTGGTATGCTATGAGTCATAGAAACTAAACGAGCACAAGTAGAACTACTCGAGACATGTTCTTGAGTTAGCAACGATCATACATGCATTGAAGATGTGGAGGCACTATCTTCTTGGAAGGAGGTGTGGTTTGATGAGTGATCATATTAGGTTGACGTATTTATTTGATCGACCAAATTTAAACGCCTGACAGGATAGATGGTTGGCCACGATCAGTGAGTTTGATTTCAAGATCAGGTACATCAAAGGTAAATAGAATAGGGTGACAGATGCTCTCAACAAGCCGGTATAGGTAAATCACTTGGCAGCTATGAGCTCCTATGGGACAAACTTATAGGATAGGATCTTACATGCAGATCAGCAGGATTTCATGTATATGGAGATTGTTCACAGGTTGCAGTAGAGCACTGGTAAAGGTATAGGTGATAGTTCAAGTGTAGGTACAGGTAAAGGTGCAGGTGCACGAGATGTGGACTATTGTCTAATGACAGATGGATTGGTTAGATTCAGAGATAGGATATATGTGTCAGATAGTAGTGAGCTCAAGAAGATGATATTGAGAGAGTTTCATGCGAAACCTTCTTCAGGTCACCCGGGTTATCAGAAGACATTGATCAGAATGAAGAAATTTTATTATTGGCTGAATCTAAAGAGGGATGTAGCAAAGTTTGTGGCTAGGTGTTTTGATTGTCAGCGATTAAAGGCAGAGTGTAATCATCTAGGTGGACTTCTATAACCAATCACGATTCCAAAGCGGAAATGGGAGGTCATTTCCATGGACTTCATCACAGGGTTACTGAAGATAGTGAGACAGAATGATTCCATCATGGTTGTTGTGGACAGGTTGACAAATGTTACACACTTCATTCCAGTGAAGTCTAAATTCTCAGCTAGCGATGTGGCATAGGTATTCATCAGAGATGTGATAAGGTTTCATGGTTTTATAAGGAAGATTATGTTAGACAGGGATGTAAAGTTCACTTCCAAATTTTGGAAGGAGTTGTTTGCAAGTTTGGGCAAAGAGTTGGCCTTCAGTATAACTTATCATCTACAGACAGATGGACAGATTGAGAGGGTCAACAAGATATTGGAGGACATGTTGAGAATGCATGTGATGCATTAGTAGTTGAAGTAGGAGGAGTATCTTCCCTTGGTTGAGTTCACATACAAAAATGGTTATTAGGATTCATTGAGGATGAGTCCAGTTGAGGCATTATATGGGTGGAGTTGCAATACTCCTATCATTTGGAGTGATCCAGTTAACAGGGAGCTGATTAGACCACAAATGTTGGTAGACATGGAATAAGAAATGCAGGTGATCAAGAAGAATCTAACGGTAGCATAGGATAGGAAAAATAACTATGCAGATGTGAACATGTTGTTCAAGGAGATATAGGTTGGGGAACAAGTGTACTTGCACATCAAACCGAAGAAGATATCCTTACGGATTGGATCATGCATAAAGATGGCACCATGGTTTGTGGACCCTTTAGTATCATTGAGAGGATTGGGCCAATCGCCTATCAACTTGCACTGCCTTCGAAAGTTAAATTACATGATGTTTTCCATGTATAATTGCTTAAGAAGTAGTTTAAGGACATTGATCATGTGATTGACTGGTATGTATTATAGGTGGAACCAGATGGAGAATTCCAGCCAGAGCCTCAATGTATATTGCAGAAAAAGGTGGTCATGGTCTGAAACCGAGCAATCAAGCAAGTTAAGGTGTAGTGGAAGCACTTTGGGCTCGATGAAGCTACATAGGAGATGGCAGATCAGATGTAGGCCATGTATCCTTCCTTGTTTTCCAGTTGAGGCAAAGTAGTTTTAATATGGTGTTTTGGTATATGTTTTGATATGGTGTTTTGGCATATGTTTTAATATGGTGTCTTGGTATATGTTTCAGTTTATGTTTTGGTGATATTTGTATATGTACATATGTATATGGATGAAAATACCGACCTGAGCTATGTTATAAAGCTCCAATAAGAAATGTGGGTGTCATGCCATTATGATTATCATGTTACTATGTTATCATGTTGTTATGTTGTCATGTGGATTGACACTAAGCAGGGTGATCATTGTAGATACTGCATCGAGCTATGTTATAAAGCTCCGTGAGTAGTATGTTTTATTTCCAGTGGTTTTTTGAGGTATATGTGTGATTGAATACCAAGGATGGTGTCCCCCAAGGGGGAGGGTTCTGTAACAACCCTGGTGAAAATTCTATGTAATAAAAGTTAAAAAAATAACAACCACGGTTGGTGGGACACTTATTCCAAGCTAAATGCTAGGCAATACATCCTAGGGGGTGTTCATTTGGTTTATTATGGCTAAGGAAATTGGCAAAGGAAATGGATAAGGCTTTGGAAAGGAAAAATGACATTTTTGGCACATTTATTTATGAAAATAATGGAAATTAGGAGAAAATGGAGGTGAAAGGTCACAAGTTTCATGTGAGGAGGAAGATGAAGGAAAATAATGGAAAATGAAGAAAATAGAGACCTCATTCATAAAAAGGCTTTTGAGGATCACTTGGTAACATTTTGTTAGTTCAGTTTTGGAGCTCTCCCATTATTCTCTCTCTCTCTCTCTCTCTCTCTCTCTCTCTCTCTCTCACTCGTGGACACTTGGAGTTTTCTTGAAACACTTAGGCATTGGAGAAAGAAAGGCAAAGAAGGCAAGATGAAGCAAAGATCAAGTAGAGAAAGGCATGATTAAGCAACTACAACAAGATTCTTTGCAGGTATTGATTTGCATGTGTATTTTCCCTATTAGATTTGCATGCATGGTGTTGCATGTGGTTGTTTTCTATCATGCCATGGGTTTTTCCAATTGTGACACTGTTTTCATACTAGCCTTGTCATTTCCTGATAGCCTTGATGAGATGGGTTCTCATACTTCGATTGAGCTGGATTACCGGATGGATTTGAAGCCGAATGGGGTGGATCTTGGAAATGAAAAACACATGGCCCACTGGTCCCTGAACCATGCTTTGGATCATTGTAAAACCAGCAGCCTAGTAAACTCTCAACCAGACTGTGGGTTGTGGTAAAGCCAAGACTATGTGCCTCGGTGGGCCTAGGAGTCCATGTGGTGATTGGCAGGATGTATGGTAAAGCCAAGAGGTGGATTGCTCTTCGTTGGGCCTAGTAGTCCCAGGATGGGATGTGTGGTAAATCCTGGAGAGTGAGCCTCGGTGTAGGGCATAGTGATCCCTGGATCAGATGGTGGATTATGGTAAAGCATGAGAGACTAAGAGGCACTCAAATTCGTCAAGGTGTAGGTGGAGAAATTTGGTAGCATCCATGCTTGTTTGGTTCTTTTTAGTTGGTTATGAGTCCCACATTCATGCTTGGAATATGCCATGGGGGTTATTGGATGAAGGGAGACTTGGCTAAGCCAATCTATGGTCAGGTGGAACGTGATAGTCCCATCCGCGGTTGGTTTTTGCATTTGTTAATGAGAAATTAATTCCCTTTGTTTTAATGTGTAAATGTATTGGTTTATATGTGGATTTTATGGCTGATATATTTATGGTATTTATATTGTTATTATGTGGGTTATATGTATGTTTTATGACAACAACTATGTATGGCTCTTAGTATGTTTTAACTTGTAAATGAATGGACAATGTATCTATGACCTAATAGATGATAATGCATCAAAATACATGAGGGAATAATGGTTCTTAGTGATTCTGGGATAAGTATGAGATCCCTACACTTAATTATGTTATTTACACATGTAGATTACATGTTTGTGACATGTTTGATGAAATGCCTACCATGGCTAGTAGGGGTCTGATTAAGGTCATGTTTAACTAATTGCTTCTACTTCATTTTTTCACTGTTATTTTACTTCTCTTAAGATATCATTCCATTCTGGGTAGTGACCTAGGCTATGGGTTGAAAAAAGTGGCTCAAATCTCGGGGATGCTGGCACAAAACTAGAAAAATTGGTCCCTCGACACTGGCATGCAGGCCTATGAGAGAATCCAATAGTCCTTGGACGCTGACATGCCCATAGCATGAGAGTGTCCAAAGGGAAAGTGATTAGAAGTTTCAGTGGGATCGAGGGGCAAATTGCCTAAAGTGTTGGCATGGTTCTCAGGGCTCTTGTAGCTGATGTGGAAGGTCTGTTTGTTGTGTTTCCATTTATTCCATTTTCTTAAGGCCACATAGGAGGTCAAATCCAACCATAGTAGCCTTTCATCACTGTTTAACTTAGTTGGTTGGTTACTTGGGTAGATGTTGGAGGAGGGTGTTACATCCTTGATAAACTCAACCATCATCTCAACAACTGGACTTTTCGCTCTCTCAACATTGTTGATTGCCTTGTTCTCTTTAATTTTGTGCTCCAACCCTTTCCCATTTACCTCTTTTATATTCTTGCAACACCTGAGTGGGTTTTGAAAAGCATTAGAACTCTTTAAAGAACCTTCCTATGGGGAGGAAATAAACTCAAGAAAAAAGGCCACTCGTGAAATGGTAGACACTTTACCTGATAAAGGAGGAGTGGGGCTTGCGTCTGCAAGGCCCTCAAATAGCCAACAAAGTTATGGGTGCCAAAATATGGTGGTACTGGGTCATATACTTCATTGAATCCTAGGTGTAATTATGCCACATGAAATATGCAAAGGCTCAGGAAAATCATAATCTTGTTCACATCGCCTCCACTCCACATGGTTCTCTAATCTGGAATATGAAAAGCTCCAACAACACCATAGTTCAATCATATTGATTTTGGTAAATCAGAGATGGTGAATCTACAAGGTTTTGGGAGGACTCATTGCAACAAATTCCTAGTCTTGCATGCAACTATAATCTCACCGAAACTCATGCTAATGCCAAACGAGAGGGGAGAAATCAAGTATGCCATTATCAGAATGAGGCGACCACCCGAACCTGTCTATGTCTAAACTTGGCAAGAAGAGGGAAACAAAGGAGACACTCAACACCTATGTACATAAATAAGTAGAAGACATATAAAAAGAAAAGAAAGACCAAATATCCTACAATGAAGACACATAATTATAGTATCTTTCACAGTCAAGGAAGCCTACATCCTATCCCAACAAGCTCCTCAAATGGACCCTGATCCCTTTTATAAGGAACTCTAGCTTATAGGCTTATGGAAAAATATAACCACCTTCCTTTGGCTTTTTTCCAAATTCAAAATCTGAACATGGGAAAAATTGACTAAAAATGATAGAAAGGGCCATTATGGTGTTGCATATGCAAACATGAAACCATGTATCACTTGTGAGCTAGCACATGGTCTTCGGCACTAAATCATAATATGATTTAAAGAACCGAAAGATCCTATGAAGATGTCATCCAAACTCTCAAAACACGGCATATAAGCCCCTTTCAAAACCAATTTATCAACAACAAAAAAATGTGACTAACCCTAAGGATATTGGTGTGGGCTATCTAAAAGGAATGAAATAAATGCATCTTCAATGACAAAGACACAACTCTCCAGAGAATTTGGATCCTTATCCATGAGAAACTTGAAGAAACTTTGTTTCTGACCAATTAGGAAAAAAAGAATCTTCCTATTCTCCCGTGGGAAATGGCTATCCTTGTTTGGTAGCAATTCAACCAAACTACTTCTCCATCGGGCACTATACATTTAACTCCCAAGGAAATAAGCTCTAAAGTATGGGATCCACCTCTAGTGCACCACTTCAAATTGGATTTAGATGGGGCCCCAAAAGGCAACCCAAGTGAAGTTGGAATAGGCGGAGTCAAAAGGAATTGCAAAGGGTAAATCATTCACATCTACAGAGGCTAAACTGGTCATTAAAACAACAATGTTGTAGAACCGGAAGCCTTAATACAAGGCATCTTTATATCCTGGCATAGAAGCCTTCAATCTCTTATTGCAAAAGGAGACTCTCAATTGATAGTCGAAACAACAAAAAAAGTTTTAGTCATGTTCTTCCTCAGTGAAGTGCTCCTTTGGATGGAGATTAGATCAAAGCATGCAACATCTATCCCACATTCTAGCTCAACAAGCAGAAATCTTCACTCACATCAAGCGGAAGGAAAATTCCATAGCTGACTTCCTAGCCAACAAAGGGGTATAAGAATGTCTTCCATGTGTAAAGTTATCCTTCAATTCCCCCTAAACATCTTCCTATGCCTCTTAGTGCACAAATATTATCCTCGAAGATCTCAAGGCCCCAAATTTGAGTGTCCAAGTGATAGAGATTCACATTAACCACCTCATGATTATTGCGACCAGAGAAATTCATCTAAGAGAATGGTGGTGCCTTTGGCTTGCCCTCTTGGCTGCCCAAATATCATGTTGGTGATCATTTAATGCTACTATCACCCCATAATTTATGGCCTAACCGAGATTGCTACACTTGTCCACCTGATCATCATAATAACCTTCTCAAGGAGAATGTTAACAAGGTTAAAGGTGTTGACAATAGAAGATAGGGATGTTGGTTGCAAAAGGCTAAAAGAGTGAGCAACATAAGGTCGAAGGTGTTGGTAGAAAACGAAATGTAGTATCTATACTTTGTAGCTATGGTGAGAGAGTGTGGCAAACCTCGAAGGAGAGGCAAAGGTAGAGGCATACCGCCTCTCCCTCCTTGGCATGGCTAAGGAGACAAATACTTTGATGACAACATCCCTTGGTGATATCAACCCTTAGTTGCAGACATGGAGGCCCAGGAGTTGGGAAACACCGATGATAACCTATAGGGTCTTCGCAATCTGTTATTTTTCCACCTTAGAGATCAAGAAGATGTTAATGCGGGGCTTGAGGGTTGTGTTATAGACTTTGAATTTCACATGAGTCACACCCGGAGCATTGCAAGCTATTGTTGGTGTTCTGGGTCTTCAACTCCTAAATTATTCCTCATCTATGAACAATTCCTTTTCTTAGAGCCATGTAGATTATGTCTCGCAAGACACCAAACCCCATAGGCATAATAAGAGAAGCACTGAGTGTCAATCCTCATCCATGCCTCAATAGTCACGTAATGCAAAGTAGGAAATTGCAGTGGATCCCAGAACACCTAACAACAAAGGAGCACAAAAACAAGCCACTGTAGTGTCAACCATCCTCTTTCAACAATGCACCATCTGCTAGCTAGGCACCCAATACCCACTGATTGCCCTTTTCATGATGATGACGACTACTACATACCAACGTCGATGGAATGGGAAGATCCACCCAAGCTCACGCATGGAGAGGAGCACCTCAACAAGTAGAACTTGGCACTACTCAGGTTACCATTGCGACTTAGGTCCTTTTGTGGCTACTATCTTTCTATTGTTACCATGTTTTTTGATGTTCCAAACTTTTTGAGGGTCATTTGATTTCCCTCACAAAGGTAGATGGTCCTATCTGTAATATTTTTGTGACAACCAATCTTTTTTACTTTTGCCTCAATTCAATAATTGACTGTCTAAAACTCTTCAAATATGTAAACTCTATATATTCTCCAATAAAAAAAAAAATTGATGTATAAATGATTTACATACAAAATTATAAAAAAAAAATAAAAAAAAATTCAAATAAATAATGAATTAAATAACGGTTTAATTACATAAATAAAATAAATAAAAATGATGAATTTAAATAATAATATTATAAATATTAATTATATTAAATTTAAATATGAAAAAATAACTAAATAAATTTAAAATTTAAAATGCATTGTAATTAAAAGATGTTACATAATTACCTTCTAAAGAAATCAATGATGATAACAATAAAAATAATATATTATATCATGTTTTGTTGTTGTTTAATTAAAATAAAATTAAAAGATGCAATGTTCCTGTAATTTTAATTTTATGATTATTTTTAAAATAAATTATAATATATTTTTTTTGGTTGGATTGAAAGAGAGGATTTGAATTTTAAATTTCAAGGTTTACATAATGTTGTATAACATAATTATTACAAATTGAGTTATTTTTAATAGGCAATATTTTATGATTATATTTTGATAAATTATAATAGATATATTTTTTTGGTTGGATTGATGGAGAGAATTTGAATTTTAAATCTCATAGTTTACATAACGGTTAATAACATAATTATCACAAATTGAGCTAAATGTGTTTATTTTGAAATAAATTCTAGACTTTTAATTTTAATAATGATATAACAATAAATCATAATACTATATCATGTTTTATATGATTTCATGTAACTTTATTTTATGATTTTTAAATAAAATTTATATAGAATTTCACAATCTAAATTTAATTATTAATAATTATTAGATTGGTGGTAGGGATTTAACTCTCACTTAATATTTTTACTAATAGTTTAGAATAAAGAGTTGGATTTATCTCAAAAATAGTTATGCCCTTTTTGCTTTTCAATTTAATTAATAAAAATGTCATGTACATAATGACATTGAACTCTTATTTAGAGTTAGATTTATCTCAAAAATAGTTATGTCCTTTTTGCTTTTCAATTTAATTAATAAAAATGTCATGTACATGATGACATTGAACTCTTATTGCTTATTGATGCTTTACTATGTTTTTTCTTGTTACATGTATTTTCAAATGTATATTTTTTCATAGCCTGCCCCAGTGTAGCCCACATATATACTCACTTAAAAGTTCACAAGGCTCCCACATCAACCTCAATACCAAGTCAGCCCACATGTATACTCAAGAGTTCACAAGCCTCCCACATCAACCTCAATATTAGACCAACCCAAAGGTATACTCACTTAAGAGCTTGAAGCCAACACAACAACATTCATATGTACGAAGCTATTACAACAATATTTATCAGGACATTATAGCTCATCATGTCACTTGCAGGGATTTGAACTTGGGTGAGGAAGATAACAATGATTCCGCGCAACCAACCAAGATAGCGTGATTATTTTTTTAAAATATAAACTTATACCCATTTCCCATAATTTTAAATGAATGATGCATTCACTATCATTACATTTGATATAATAAGGGTTTTCACATTTTTTATTAGTCCTTATATTGCTAGGCACTATAACATTCATCACGCATCAAATTGTGTTGACTTTTAATATTTTTTCGATTTTATTGCAATTTTAACCAAAGTTTGGAGAAAATGCTTAATATTCATATTTTCCTGTAAACTCAAAAATAAAAATAAAAAGATAAGAAATAAATTCAAAATATATTCTTATTTTTGTTGTTGTATGTTTGTCTATATTTCTTACCCTATTAAGTGAAACATTTTCCTTAAGAGTAGAACTTTGAACCCTATATAGCTTATAACTTTTATCATTGTTAGTTGACCATGAATTTCATTTAATGTTGGAAGATCCACAATTTGAAGAGTTATTGCTAAACTCTTCAAACTATGGATCTTCCAATCTTAAATAAAAATCAACACCACAAAAGTCTTATTAATATAACCAATATTTTTTCTTTAGAACAGGTAGTATTAGTAGCCAAGTGAATCAACTATTCAATGCCTAATACCATCTCCATTTCATTGAGTGGTAAAACATAGACATCTTTTGTATATACAAATATTTTATCACATCTTCCTTCTCCATTAACCTTCTCTCCATTAATGATTGTAATTGTGAAGTTTTTGGTGAATTATATATAAATGTTTAATTGATTAATGAAATTAATTTATACATAGTTATGTATATTGTTTCAATATACTAATGTTATTACGTTTCTATTTTTTATGATATGTTTGGGCTTCAAAGCCTTTGGTTGGTGCCATGGATACATGTGGAATTGTAAGATTTTTCTCTTTTTATTAGAGCATTACTCTTATCAAATTTTCTCAAAGAATATATTTTGAATTTATTTCTTATCTTTGTTTTTTTTTTTTATATAATAGTTTATGTTTAAGGCACTTTTTATTTTTATATATATTGAGATTATCGTCTCTGAACTGATTTAGATTCTATTTAGAAGCACTCAAAAATAAAGCAGTTCAGTAAAAACACATTAAAATAAAATCAAAATTGAAATACATAAATACAATGGACAATACAATAAAAAGGTATCATGTGGATTAATAATATCAACGGAATTCTCCATGAACCCATCTATATACTGATGAATTATAAAAGATATGAGTGATGTTTAACACTGATTCACATTCTGGTATATAACAAAACTGTTAATTTAGCTGTAAATTTGCATATCTTAAAAAAAGAGATTTTAGGACAACAATGGAAAATATGACTTTTCTTCACCAATTTACATCAAATGGGGATAGTGAATAAATAAATTCATTAATGGGAAATCCTAGCAACTAGATTTATTAGTTTTACATATATGTTAAAATCCATTAAATCCATTACCTGGGGCAAGCTTAGGCTATCACGACCTTGAATTTTGGTCAAACTGATGAGCTTGGAAAAGATTATTGAAAATATAAATCATTATTCAATAAAAGGTATCCTTTGAAGCACCTCAGGATACAAACAATTATAATACACCCAACCATTACAACAATACTAAATATCACCAATAACACCATTTGGGAAAACAAAAAAGGGAAAACAATTATAATAAATATGGTAATAATGGTTTTGGAGATATCAATGTGAAGACAAGTGAATATACTATATTCGAAAAGAGTGGATAAAAAGGAGCTATAATGGTAAAAATTAGAAATGAAGTAATTGGAGTATTATCGAAAATCTAATCTAACGATGATGAAGCCATACTAAAAGTATCATTCAAAGTATTATTAACTAATCTAACAATGATGAAGCAATACCAAAAGTATTATTAACAACAATCTCAGGTATCTCAGGTATTTAATGGAACAAAAAATATATTTCTTACCAAGTGAAATACTTTTTTTAAGAGTAGAACTTTGAACCCTATATAGTTTATAACTTTTATCATTGTTAGTTGACCATGAATTTCATTTAATGTTGGAAGATCCACAATTTGAAGAGTTATTGCTAAACTCTTCAAACTATGGATCTTCCAACCTTAAATAAAAATCAACACCACAAAAGTCTTATTAATGTAACCAATATTTTTTCTTTAGGACAGGTGGTATTAGTAGCCAAGTGAATCAACCATTCAATGCCTAATACCATCTCCATTTCATTGAGTGGTAAAACATAGACATCTTTTGTATATACAAATATTTTATCACATCTTCCTTCTCCATTAACCTTCTCTCCATTAATGATTGTAATTGTGAAGTTTTTGGTGAATTATATATAAATGTTTAATTGATTAATGAAATTAATTTATACATAGTTATGTATATTGTTTCAATATACTAATGTTATTACATTTCTATTAGTATTATTTCTAATTTTTGATTGGTTGAGTGACCTCTAATGGGACATAATTCCACTAATGGAGGGAATTTTATTTTTCCTATTTGTCAGTGCCTAAAAAATAATTTTAAAATAAGAAAAAGGCTAATTTTGTGAGTGGTTATTGCGGGGGTGAGTGCTCTGATGCTAGCACTCAGACTGACACTATTATGCAACTGCACTGCCCAATGATGTCAGAACTGATGCAATTGCAATTAGACAAGGGGGTAGTGGGGCTAAAGGGATCTCCAATTCATTGAACTTCCTTGTGCACAATAATCTTCCTTTTAGACTACCTGCTTGCATGAAACTCAAATGGAATTTTGCAGGAGAGAGCATTACTTTTTTCCCCTAGGAAAAAATCGTAATTTTATTCATGATGATAAAATTACATTTTGTAGATGTTGTATAGCATATGCAAATGGCTGAACCTGTAATATCAGGCAGCATACAAAAATAAAAGCACAAAATGGCAAAAAAAAAACAGTTCCTGAAATGTTAGGAAGACAAGCAGATATAATAGTAAATGATTAGCAGGCCTATGTTCTCCTGCCTTTTTTCTTTTCTACTTTGCACCAGACTCCAGTGTTGGTAGTGGGATCAATTACAGCCAGTTGTTTTTCCTCTGTGTACGCTGGTTGTTCTTTTTCTGTGTCCGATCCTTCTAGGCTATGTGCTCTTTTGACTCCGCTTATTTCCAATTGTAAGTCTTGCTGCAGTATCAAGTTATGTGTTTCCAAGTTGGGTTTCTTAGTGCCTTCAATAGGCTCTTCCCCCTGTCTCATTTGTACTTCTGTGGGTTCTGTGTTCAGTGCTTCCTCCTCCAGTGGTTCCGTATTCTGCCAACCCTTTGGTTTTTTCTGTTGTTTCTTGTTTCCTTTTGGCTCCTTGCTAGTCAATGGACATGCATTTTGCAGGTGCCGTGTCTGCATGCATCTATGACATTTGAAATCTGTGTTCTCGTAGTCAAGATTTTGCGTCCACAGTGAATTATTAAAATTCAGTGTGATGTGATCTGGAAGTCCTTGACTTAGATCCACCTCTACACATATTCTAGCATATGTGAATAGTCCGCGCATAGCTCTGTCTTCATCTGTATTGAGATGTTTTCCTAAAGTGTTCCCAATGGCTGTTAGAGCTTTCCTGTGCCAAAAATGCAATGGGAGGTTATGCAGCCTTACCCAAACAGGTATTGTTGAAACAACCATTGTATTGGCGTCAAAATCCGGGAACCAGGGGGTGATAAAGAGGCCAGCATTGCCCCAAAACCAAGGCCCCTGATTTATGATGCTGTCTCGTTCCAGTTCTGTGTTAAATCTGACTATGAAGAAACCTTTAGGGCAAAGATATATTTCACATTTGGTTGACCATGATGTGGATACCCATTGATGCAATACATCTGCTTTGGGCCAATAACCATTAAATCTACATATAACTGCGTTATGTAATAAATCTGAGTATAGATCTGTTACCTCCGGCATTGTGACAGTGAGTAAAGGTGATTCTTGCTTCTGTTCCACTATGTATGGACCTAGAGGCTCTGTTGCAGGTGTTGTTCTGTGATTCATTGGTTCCTTTCCTTTAACTGCATCACGGAAGGATCCTGTGGTCTTTGAGCTGGTTCCCTTACAACCGCCTCGTAGTCTCAGATTGAGTGTAATGGTTGAGTCATTTGCAACTCCATAGTGCTGGAGTGTGTGGTGATCCTGCATACATTGTCCGACAAATAAGAGGTTTTGGTGTATTGCCGTAGTTCCCAATATGTTTCGGATTACCTTTTTTAACCCTAAGACATCCATCCCTTCCTTGATCTGTACACAGTGATGTCTACCTTCAACAGATTTGACAAAAATATGATTCAGATCTGACGACTCGACCTTCTATTGACCACAATCTGTATGATTTTTCTTTCGATCTGGCAGATCCGTAGTGATTCTAGAGTTACGGGCCTTGTTACCTTCAATCTGCAGAGATCTAGCGATCTCTGCAAGGAGCATTACTTTATTTAAATGTCATATTTATATGAACCATACAAAACAAAACATTTAAATTAACTAAAGTAAATGTATCTAATGAACCTTTATAACTTTTTCATGTTTATCTAAAGAATATTTTACAATATAATAATTACTCTAAATTATGATAGCAAAAATATCAAGAGGTTCATTTGTGCACTTTGTTATACATATAGGATTAATAAAAGTTGCAACAAGTAAAAAATATTTTTCTATTATAAAAAGAAGGAAGTTCAATGTGTGGAGTTCCAAACAATGAATTGAACTTCTTCATATTGAACGTATTTTCGGACAATAATTGTTGAACAACTTCATGTTGAACTTATTTACGGAGAATAGTTTTCCTTACACACTATCTGCTTGTACGAAACTTGAAATGAAATTTTCCATCAAATACCATTACTTCATTTAAATGCCATTATTGATATGAACCAAATGAAACAAAACATTCAAACTAACTAAAGCAAAAGTATATATTGAACCTTTATAATTTTATGCACATTTATCTAAAGAATATTTTACAATATAATAATTACTTTTACAGTAATTACTCTAAACCATGATAACCCTAATATAAACAGGTTTATTTGTACATTTTGTTTTACTTGTAGGATTAATAAAAGTTGTAACAAGTAAAAGTTATTTTTCTATTATAAAAATAAGGATCCGGTTTGCACTTGCACGAAGCTCAAATGGACTTTTGCATGAGAGAGCACTAGTTTATTTAAATGTCATATTCATATGAACTAGACGAGACAAAACATTAAAATTGACTAAAGTAAAAGTTACAATTTTTTTTTAGCCAGTGTAGCGTTCAACTAAATTTTTGGGCATATATAGAATTTAATGGCAACATGGTTGCTCCACTAATTTTGAAT
>APFE031663940.1:206351-234331 GCA_000404065.3 Pinus taeda | reverse complement strand
ATTTTCACTGGAAATTTTTGGACAGAATTATTTTCTTGTCTTGGTACTCAGTTAGCTCATAACTCATCTTATCATCCTCAATCTGATGGCAAACTGAGATAGTAAACAAATGTTTGGAAGGATATCTTCGTTTCTTTGTATCTAATAAACAAACACAATGGGCCAAATGGTTGCCTCTAGCTGAATGGTGGTATAACACTTCCTTCCATACAACAAAAAAAATCACCCCATTTATGGTACTTTATGGATATCAACCACCATCCATCACATCATATTTAAGAGAAAATTCTAAGGTTCAAGCAGTGGAACATCACATCGAACATCAATAACAAGTCCTCCAACTCTTAAAGGATAACCTCGTGTTGTCACAGAATATAATGAAACAATAGGCAGATCAACGTCGCAGTGAAAGAAGTTTTGATGTAGGTGATTGGGTATTCCTACGGCTACAACCATATAAGCAAATGTCCCTCAAGCAAGCTAAGAAGGATAATAAATTATCACCAAAGTATTATGGTCCGTACAAGGTGTTGCAAAAGATTGGTACTATGGAATATAAATTGGAGCTTCCTGCATCTTCTCGATTGCACCCAATTTTCAATGTTTCATGTTTAAAGAAGGTTATAGGCGACAAGCTCCCAGTTCAAACAATATTGCTAGAACTTGATGACGAAGGAAAAATTATATTGGAACCGGAATCAGTAACAGTAACAAGAACTCAACAGTTACGAAATCGATCAATTTCAGAGTATCTTATCAAGTGGAAGAACTTATATGCTGAAGATTCCACATGGGAGGATGAGAATTTTATACAGAAGCATCCAGAACTACTCAAGCGTTGAGGACAACACTTTTTGAAGGAGAGGGGCATGTGGGTCCCTATAATATTAGTGATTACCCCATTACTATTGTAGTTGCATCCATTATTAATATTGTTGTGCCCTTATTGTCCCCATATTGTTATTATTGTGCCCCAGAGAATCCCTCTATTGTTATTTTTGTGGCTTTATATTATTATTGTTAGGTCGGTTGGGTTATATTGTGACTCCTTAGACTCCTATATATAGAAAGGAGGTTTTGTCAGTTGAATCATCCAAGAATTGTTCATTTATGTAATGTAAAGGAGGTTGCCCCCTTGAAGAGGCTAAATTCTAAGGCGTTGATCTATCTTTTCTATCTTTTCTTGAGCTGGTTTCATAACACTACTTGCAGAAGGCTATGACATTCTCTCGTTCTCCAGGTTCTATTAGAAGGGAACTACAACCCCCTAGCTCTTGTACTAGCTGATATGTTTACTAGTATGTAGGTGTCGGCCTACAAAAGGCTACAACTTTCTCTTTTCTTCCAGGGACCATGTTTCATAACTTTTCAGACTGGATCCATCAACAACATCATTCAATCATCAAATATATCTACATCAACAAATCTCCTTTTGAACCAACCACAACCAAATCGATCAACCACTTTGACAACCCAATAATCTGATTATTCAGAATGCTGTCACCAAAATATAGTCACCAGAACCCAAGCCAGAACCCAGAACACTACAACAACAAACATAAGCAACTAGAACATATTTTATAAGGTAGATGCTGCTTCAATGTGTCGAACCTGCGTGCATACGCACTTTCCTCAAAGCGAACCAGCGTACAGATCTGCAAATCAAATTTATAATGTATACGCTACTTGGATATGCAGAACCAACGTGTATACACTTCTTTTCTAAAGTGAACCTGCGTACAGATCTGTAAATGATGATTTAAACATTTTAACTGTTCCAGACTTCAGTCATACCCATATTTATTTTACAGACTACAACATGCGTCAGTTATTTAGATACATGATCAAACCACATAAAAATAATTCACTTCAAGCCGTAAGATCTTGATACATCATTACATATTATCCTTCATCAAACGCTAAGGTTCATCCTTGGTTCAAATCAAGCACAACACCATAAGCCAATAACCTGCATGTTAGGTCTCACACTTCATCATATATTCGATACTTACATGCCTTGGCCTGATGATCTTCGCCTCCTTTTATAGTCTTAGGCCTTTCTCAATCCCATGGATCAAAACTACTTAGGACCAATACCTGGGGTCAATATCTCGGACCAGATACCTTGGACCAATACCATGGATCAAAATACCATGGACCAAATACTTCAGACCAAAAATTTAGTTTTCCAAGGTATACGTGCTTTTCCTTTTGTGAAAGTGCGTGTGTACATATACATGGCTTGTATACAGTGAACCTACGTGTATACACAACTTGGTCAATGGTGAACCTACATATACCTCTCTTTCTTCATTGTATGAAGACTGATCTGTAAATTCTTTGTTGTTTACCTACTATACTTTCATCTGAGTGAGTTGCGTTCTGAACTGATTCCTTGAAGCTGCCCTACATTTCATCACATCTGTAAACACTACTGTCATGCATTCTGTCACATCTGATATCTCTTCTGTAGATTCATCTAGTTACCATATACAGGTGAGTTGTTCTGCTACAAGTGGGTTGCCATCAAGTACAACACATACATCATATTGCCAACAATTTCTTGAACTGTTCGGTTTCTTCTTTCAACTACCCCATTTTGCTGGGGTGTTTTGGCAACAGAGAATTCTCTTTTAATTCCATGTATTTTACAAAACTCATTAAATTATTTTGATGTGTATTTTCCCCTCTATTTGTTCTAAGGAACTTAATCTTTGAGTCTTTTTCATTTTCTACAAGAGCTTTAAGATTCTTAAAACACTCAAATGCTTTAGATTTATATTTTATAAAATATATCCACATCATTCTAGTATAGTCATCAACAAGTAAATCAAATTACCTTTCTCCTTGGAATGTCAGATTTCTAGTTGGTTCACATAAATCAACATGGATGATCTCCAAAGGCTTTGATGTAGAGAACTGCTTAGTCTTGTGGCTAGTTCTGGTTTTCTTTCCATGTTGACATGGACCACATATTCCTTGATTTGGTTTGAATAACTTTGGGATGTCTCGTACAACTTTAATCTTGCTGATATTGATCAAGTTCTCGAAGCTTGTTTGTCCAAGTCGCTTGTGCCACAACCAAATTTCATCTGTTTGACTTAAGTAGCATTTATGTTCTTGAATCTTGTTCAGAATGTAAATGTTGTCTGGTGTTCTAACCCCTTTCACCACAAGTTCCCCTGAGGAAGAGTTCCTTTTTCATAGTCTTTGGTGCTAAAGACAACATTATGTCCTTGATCACAGATTTGGCTAACACTCAAGAGGTTGTGTTTGAGCCCGTTTACTAGCAAAGAATTTTGAGCTTTTCCTTTTCCATTGATAAGAGTAACAGTTCCTTTTCCAGAAATTCTGGCAGATCCATTTCCAAAGGATACATTTCATTCCTTTTTGCTCAATGAGACAAACTTCCTTTTGTCCCCTGTCATGTGTCTGGAGCACCCACTATCCACAAACCAATGATTTTCATTATTTTGAGCATATAGAGCCAGGCCACGTTTATCCATGTTGGGATTCTCACTTCTTGATTTTCCTCTTTTGAGTGGGAAATTTTGTTCATAGTGTCCATTATTGTAGCATAATGAGAAAATCAGATCAAATTTGGTCAAGGGATCAAACGAATTGTAGGTCTTGATTTGTCCCTACCTTTTGGGGCCATATGGTTTTCTTATTTGATCCTTTAGTTTTGGTGTTTCATTCTTGCAATCCATGCAATGTCTGACTTGATGACCAAATTTTTTACAATAGAAACAATGTCCAAGAAAGATAGTTTTGTACCTGTTGTAATAGCCATGATTTGAATCAACATTCTTCCTTGGAATTACTCCCGCTTCATTCTTTGGATTTGAGATAGGCCTTTGATGGAATACTGGTTTGTATCTATTGAAATATCCATGATTTGAATCCACATTCTTCTTTGGAGTTATTCTCTCTTCATTCTTTGGATCTGGGATGCGCCTTTGATGAAATACTCTTTCTTCTTTTGGGTTGTTGGAAAGTGCATCGACATAGCTTTTCACACTATTCTTAGTGCTTGATGATTCTCCTTTAAAACCTATTCCAGATTTGTCATGTTGAGGTTTTTGACTTTTTAGGAAAGTCTCAAGTATTTGAGAGCTTTTACAACCCTTTTTAACTTGCTCCAATTCCTTTCTCAGAGATACTATTTCGGCTTCACGTTCTTCGCAAGTTTCTTCTTTTTATTTTAGCTTTGTTTCCAAGAGATCTTCCCTTCTTTTTGTTTCCTCGTTTTCTACCTTGAGAGAAATTATTTTATTCCGTAATTTCTCATTTTCTTCAATGGCACTTATTAGCAATTCATCTACATTTCCTTCTAGCCCTGAGTCATCATCATTTGTGAATGCCATGAATAATGTTTCTTGGCTTTCAGCATGGTCACTTTCTTCATCTGATTTCATTTCGATAACTAAAAAATCATCTTCATCAAACTCATCTTGCTTAGAGAAGAGGTTCTTCTTATTGATCCCTTTCTTTTTGTATACCATTCTTTTAGAATTTTCTTCATCATCACTATCATGCTTATGGGGACATTTTGCAGCATAATGACCTATTTTTCCACATTTGAAATAGATAAGAGGGTATTTACCTTTTAGCTTATATCCTTTCTTCAGCTTTCGTACAAATTGTGCTAATTCGGATTCCACATCGGAGTCGTCACTACTATCATCCCTTTCTTTCCCCTTCTTTGATTTTGAATCCTTGAATGCTACATCTTTGGAGCTTGGGCCACCTTTTCTCATCTCATAGGCAATGAGGATTCCATAAATCTTGAGAGTATCTAGATCCTTTATTTCTTCTATGGTGCCTATTTTGGAGTCAAATCTGTCTGGAAGAGATCTTAAGACCTTTTGAACAATGGTACTTTCTTCAATGTTTTTGTCTAATCCTTTAAGAGAGTTGACCACTTCAGCTACTCGAAGAAAGTATGATGCAATATCTTCTTCATCATCCATTTTCAGACTTTCAAATTGCCTTCTATGAGTTTTAAGCTTTGCCTTCTTGACTTTTGAGTCCCCATCGTATAAGCCAATTAGCTTATCCCACATTTCTTTTGCAAAGTTACAATTCATGACTGTTGTAAACTCGGAATCAGTGATTCCACTAGTGATGGAGTTCAAGGCTTTTGCATTTGAAATGTAGGCTTTCCTCTCGTCTTGATCTATTGGAAGAGTGGAAGGAATTGGGTACTCATTTAGAACCAAATACCAGACTTCAGGTACAAGGGACATTAAGTAGTAGGTCATTCTCTTTTTCCAGAAACCAAAATTAGTGCCATCGAACAGAGGAGGTCTTCCTGACGCTTCGTGATTTCTCATCATGACTACGAATCCTTCTTCACGCTGTTAGGCTAATATGAAGAACGTCGTTTTGATACCAATTTTTGGAAATACTGAGGGGATGGGGGGGGGTGAATCAGTGTTTCTTTTCAATTGTTCTTTTTATCACCAAAAACATCTATATATGGAACACAAAAAATAGATAGCTGGAATATATGCTTTTATTAATATAATATGTGCAATGAAATAGATATAATATATAAATGGTTGAAATCAATTGCCAAGCACCAACTTGGACTTTTGTGAGGCTCCAACCACCAGAGCACCAACTCCCATGGACTCCAATCCTTTCAATTCTGAGGCTCCAACCCCACGGGCTCCAACCTTTTATTATAAACTATTAGAATCTGTTTTGCTATAGTTCTCTGCTCCCATTCCTACTGAGCTTATGCTTCACTTCTGTTCTCTTGCTTCTCCTGCCTCTGCTAAAACTTAGGCTTCATCTAACTCTGATTATTCACACGCACATGAATTTCCTTTTTTTTCCTGTTTTATGTATTCCTGATGCCTCTGACTATTGGTTTCCGCTTTCCGCTGGCTCTTCGATTTCCTCAATGCTCGCTTCAGCTTCCTCTGCGCTTGCTTTCCTCTTCGGCTTCCTGATTCTTCATATCGCTCTGGCTTCCTCTACGCTGGCTTATCCTTCGGCTTCCTCTGTCTCTTCGATTTCACCAACACTCTAGGGACACGTTAATTCAATAGCGAGAACCTAAATACACAGAGAAAATTGTTGCATATTAAAAACTGTAATAGAGGCCCCTTTTCAATAATAATATGCATACGCATGACTTTATTGTTTACGGAGAGATTTCATTGGAGAGACAGTACCAACAAGGAGGCCCCACTTGCCACATCACCATCGCAGTCGCAATTAGCATCGTTCAGGCCTACTGAACTATCGAAACCGTTATTATAAGCTTTTGGCCTAAAAAACCCCGAGCAATACAAATATTGAAATACAAAAGAATATATGAAAAAACCGACTGAAATGCTTAAGGGCATACTTCAAAAACATTACACCCACATCTATAACTGCATTGGTTCTGCTATGTAATCGCAATCAGCAGACGCAGTTTCCGAAAGTCCTACATAAGTTGAGCCCATAACATCGTCGATGGCCGATGGCCTTGTTAGACATGATATAGTATTAAGCCAAACTGCAATGTTGTATTGGGTCCGCAACGTATATCGCAATCGGCGCTTTTAGGGGTGACAACCCTTTGTATATTGCGATATGTGAGTTTCGATGGGCAGATGTGATATAACAATAAACCATTGCATAATGTTGTAGCGGGTCCACAACATATCGCAGTTATATGATATTAATATATATATTATATATTTATATATATATATATATATATATATTCACATGTTTTAACGTGGCATGACTTAAAGCCTGAATATATGAAATACACTTAAAAACCATGCTTCGACACACTTAGCGAACTTCACCTATTTATACACCCGGACATATATGTCTCGTCAGGTCTGCATATATATATCGCCGTCGGGGGTTTTGTGTAGTGGCTCATTGTGGAACCTGCCGATTATGATATCGCTGATATATATATATATATATATATACGTTTTCTACGTCCGATAGTTCTGTTGTGCTCCTCCGATAGCTCTACTTTGCTCCTCCGATATGCTATGCTTTTATATTCTGCAATACTCCTCCTGTAGCTCCGATAGCTCTGTTTTGCCTCCTCTGGCTCCTAGAATATTGCCATATTGACATCAATGACAATCTATGTCAACAATCTCCTCCTTTGTTATTGATGGCAATTTTCTTCTTCTCTCCCCCCTTGACATCAATGGAAAAGGAATGCATACGGACTCCCCATGTCGAACTACTCCCCCTGTCCTACGACATCTTTATGAATGAACTTAAGTGATGCTAAAGAGATAACCCCCATCTTTAGATGTATATGAATCAAATGCTTCTCGAGGAAGAGGTTTTGTGAAAATATCAGCTATTTTCTCCTTAGTATTGATATATTCCAAGATGATGTTTTGTTCAGCTACTTGTTCACGAAGGAAGTGATACTTGATTGGTATATGTTTGGTCTTTGAGTGCATCACTAGATTTTCGCTGAGACTAATAGCACTTGTGTTATCACAATAGATGGTAATTGGTTGATCTGTACCTATGTTGACATCTTTTAGAGCTTCCTTCATCCATAGTATTTGAGTACAATAGATTGCGGCAGCTATATACTCGGCTTCGACTGTGGATAATGATATGGATGTGTTAAACAATAGTGAGCTTCTATGGGGCACAATAGTAACAATATGGGCACTACATGGGTACAAAAATATAATAAGGGGGTTGTACTAATAACAATAAGGGGTTACACTAGTAGTATAAGGGCATAACATGCCCCTCTCCTTCAAAAAGTGTTGTCCTCAACGCTTGAGTAGTTCTTGATGCTTCTGTATAAAATTCTTATCCTCCCATGTGGAATCTTCAGCAAATAAGTTCTTCCACTTAATGAGATACTCTTAAATGGATCGATTTCATAGTTGTTGAGTTCTTGTTTCTATGACTGCTTCTGGTTCCAATATAATTTTTCCTTCCTCGTCAATTTTTGGCAATATTGTTTGAACTGTGAGCTTGTTGCCTATAACCTTCTTTAAACATGAAACATGGAAAAATGGGTGCACTCAAGAAGCTGCAGAAAGCTCCAATTTGTATGTCATAGTACCAATATTTTGCAACACCTTGTACGAACCATAATACTTTGGTGACAATTTGTTATCCTTCTTAGCTTGCTTGAGGGACATTTTTTTATATGGTTGTAGCCGTAGGAATACCCAATCACCTACATCAAAACTTCTTTCACTGCGATGTTGATCTGCGTGTTATTTCATTATATTCTGTGCCAACATGAGGTTATCCTTTAAGAGTTGGAGAACTTGTTGTTGATGTTCGATGTGATCTTTCACTGCTTGAATCTTTTTCTTCTTGATATTTCCTTCTATCTTTAGAGTTTGAGGAGTGGTAATTTCTTCCAATCCTTTACAATATATGGTCGGATTTATTTCTTGATGCTCGATGTGATCTTTCACTTCTTGAACATTTTTCTTCTTAATATGCCCTTCTATCTTGATAGTTTGAGGAGTGGTAATTCCGACCAATGAATTACAAAATATGGTTGGATTCATTTCTTCTTTCTCAATGTGATCTTTCACTTCTTGCACCTTTTTCATCTCGATATGTCCTTCTATCTTAAGAGTTTGAGGGGTGGTAATTCTTGCCAATGCTTTACAAGATATGGTCTGATTCATTTCTTCTTTCTCTAGGGTTGGGTCCTGGCGTATCCTCTCTTCTTTTGATGTTTCTTGCTAGAGCTTTCAGGTTTTTTACTAGGTGTTTTCATTTTCTTTCCTCGGGGCATCAATTACCGATAATAATGCTTTACTATGCCCTTTAAATTCCTTCAAACTAATTTTTCAAACCAAGCTTATGCAAAAATTTAAAAAAACTACACACCTTTTTTCACTTTGTAGGAGCTTGATATTGAATCTAATGTATCTTGGTAATTTTGGATCATCCAGTTCTGAAATTGTGACTTGTAGTAGCCCTCTGCGTCCTCTTTCCAATGCCACAATCTGATCCAAATTGGATTATCAAAGGAAGAGTTATGCACAATCTCCCAAGATGACTTGATTATAGACCTTTCCAGAAGAGCGAACTTGTATGAAGTGCCACGTGTCATTGTTTCAACCTTTGGCTCTAAAAAGTATATACAAGAAACTATAGCCGGTCCTCTTTTTGTAACTTCTTACAAAATTTCAATCCGATGCTCAAAGAGAAAGTTATGAAGATTTTCCCCAAGTCGTCGGTTTGGAATGCAATTCAAGAATCTGCAAAAAGACCAACTTCCTCAGATAATATCTCCACAAATATAGTGCAAAAAGCTCTGAAATTTGGACCCAAGGTTCAATGCAATTTCGTCTCAAATGGGTTTTTTCTTTGCTTCTGAAACGTTGTAGAAAAGAAGTTATAGCGAAAATTCAATGATGATCTATTTGGAGCAACGAAACCCTAGAATCCAAAGCTCTGATACCAAATGTTAAACAATAGTGGGCTTCTATGGGGCACAATAGTAATAATATGGGCACTACATGGGTACATCAATATAATAAGGGGTTTGTACTAATAATAATAAGGGGTTACACTAGTCGTATAGGGGGCTAACAAGATGTCTTTTTTTTGTTGAGCCAAGATACTAAATAGTCTCCCAGGAAGAATGCATTTTCACTAGTACTTTTTCGACGTCTACACTTCTGGCCCAATCAACATCAGTGTATGCAATTAGAGTAAGAGTTGAGCTCTTAGGGTACCAAAGACCGAAATAATGAGGTGCACTTATTTGAATGATTTTTATTTTCTCCATAGAAACAAATGTGAAGGTAATTTTTCTGTGACTAAGTAATTGGCAATATCTGCAAACCAAGGGGCCTGAGTAATTACTGCAAAAATATATTCCTCAGGAAATTTATCTTCAACTAGAGTGTCATCTTTGATATTTTGAATTCTAGACAAGAAATCAGCAATTGTGTTTAGTTTTCCTGGTCTATCTAGAACAGTGATGTTGAATTCTTGCAAGAGTAATAGCCATATTGTAACTTTGCCATTAGTAATAGATTTATTCATTAAGTACCTAATTGCAGAGTGGTCTATATGAATAAAGGTTTCGTAGCCTGTTATGTAATGTCTGAATTTGTTGATAGCATGAACAATAGCTAAGAATTCCTTTTTAGTTATAGTGTAATTTAACTCAATGGGAGTCACATTTTTTCTTGTGTAATAGATGGTGTAGGGGATGACATATTTTTGTCCTAATACAGCTCCCAGAGCTGTATCTGAAGCATATGTTGAAATGTGAAAAGGTAGTTTCTAATTTGGACCTCTTAGGATGGGTGCTTCAGAAACTTTTTCTTTTAAAGTCTCAAATGCCAACTGGCAATCAAGATTCCAATTGAATTCACAATCTTTGGTGAGTAATTTGAAGAGTGGGGATGCTAGTTTAGTGAAATTTTCTACAAACCATCTATAGTATCCTGTGAATCGTAGAAAACTTCTAACGTCCTTTTGACAATTTGGAATTGATAGTTTAGAGATGACTTCAACTTTAGATTTATCAACTTTAATTCCATCTCCTGAAATGTGATGTCCTTAAACAATCCCTTCTATAAACCTCATAAAACATTTTTCATGGCTTAGTGAAAGGTTTGCTTCCTTATATATTTTAAGAATCTTTTCCAAATTTTCTATAGCTTCTTCAAATGTATTCCCATAAATTGTAAAGTCATCCATATACACCTCTACACAATCATGTATTAGATCAGAAAAAAATTCCTAATACTACCCTTTGGAATGTTGCAAGTGCATTGCACAATCCAAAAGGAAGTACTCTGTAGGCATAAGTTCTCCATGGACAGGTGAATGTGGTTTTATCTTGATCTTCAGGTGCTACCCGAATTTGATTGTAATCACTAAAACCATCCAGGAACGAGAAATACTTCTTACTTGCTAATGTATCTAACACTTGATCTATAAAGGGCAAAGGAAAATGATCATTTAGGGTAGCTTTATTCAATTCTCCATAATCAATTCATACCCTCCATTTACCATTCTTTTTAGGCACAATCACTAGAGGGGAAACCCACTGGCTGTCTAAAATTGGGTAAATGAAGTTTACATTCAACAATTGTTGCAACTCTTCTTTCACTATTTCCCTAAGATTGGGATTCATCCTTCTTTGAGGTTGTCTAATAAGTTTAGAATTTTTCTCAATGTAGATGTGATGTATACAAGTCTTAGGACTAATTCCTTTCATGTTAGTGTATTCCCATGCATATGCAAAAGAATGTTGTTATAATGTTTTGATTAGCTTTTCCTGTTGTAATTTTTCCAAATTATTGTTTATGTTCAATGTTTTTCTTGGAAATATTTCAACTGTAGAACTACCAAATTATTCCATAGAATAAAGACACATCTGCCTAGATGACAAATATTCAATATTAGATTTTTCTTGAAATTGATCATGTTCATATTCTGGAGATGATTCAAAATTTTCCATTGTATTTAAGATTTGACTATCTTCACTAATGGTTGAAATAGTAAAGAGGTTGAATATAATTTTCATCATCAATCCATTCTTTGTCATCTATTTATGTGATTGTTCTTGGTGGAGGATATAGAGTGAATTTCTTAGTTGAGCTACCATCAAAGATATACATATCACCAGATCTACAGCTAATGAAAGCATCAACTGTAGCCAACCAAGGTCTTCCTAATATAAGTGGATGTCCTCTTAGATTGTTCTTAGGGGTTAAGATCATAAAATCAACAAGGTACTCCCAAGAGTCTAAGGACATTGAAATATCTTCTAACACACCATATGGTTTGATTACAGATCTATCTACCAATTGTAGTAATGTAGGTGTATAAAGAAGATTAGGAAGCTTGAGTTGTTCCATGGTTTGTTTCCTCATGATGCTTATTGCTTCTCCTAAATCAATCAATGTATTTGGAATTTCAACTCCATTGATATGTGTTTTTACAACTAGACTTCCTGGATCTAAATATTTTTGTATGGAAATTTTTCCCATCATTATGTTTTCTATTTTTCCTACAAGATGAATTCTTTTTACTTCTTTTGTTTTTCTTCATGGTTTCTTCATGCTCAATTCCTTTATTGTTTTAGATCGAATTGGAATCTCCTTAATGGCTTGTAACCAAGGGATTTTGATACATACATTTTTCAATTCATCTAGAAAATCATAATTAGGCAACATAATATGCTTTTCTACCCCACTATCAACTTGTAATCTTTCAGGAAAAGGAGGTGTAGAAGTAGATACTGATGGTTTCTCTATGATAGGAAGTGATTTTATTGGTTCTTTTTGTTTTTCATTTTTAGTGTTTTGGTTTTGAAGAGATGTTCCTTCTTCAAAACTTTTATTTCGCTATAGAGAATCTTCCTCATAATTGTCTTGTTCTTGAATAACTATAGAAGGCATTTTCTTTTCTAATATTCTCCCAGATCTTAGTTGGACATCATTGAGATCTAGAGGAGTGATCATATAGGTTGGAAATTGATTTCCTTCCATCATATAGGTATTATGAGGATTTTAATTGTTGGCGTTTGGTAATGGTTGAGCAGGTAGCTGATTTGGTCTCTTTGGGAATGGTGGTGAAAGTTGAGGATTTTGGTTTTGAAGTTGGGGCTATTGATTTTGTTGAGGAATTTGTTGAGGAGGATAGTTTGGATATGATGGAGGATATTGATAATATTGAGAGAATATTCCATAGGGATTTTGCATTGCTTGAGCCCAAGGTTGAAATTGAGATTGAGATTGTGATTGAGGCCAAGGTTGCTGCCAAGAATTCCAATTTGGTGGGGCCTGATTATACATTTGGTTGTTAAAACCCTGGGTTTGTGGCCCCTGCCAAGGTCTTCTAGAGACAAAGAAAAGATACTATGTTGGCTTTGAAGTTTTTTCTTCTTGAAAAACAACCTTAAGACCAGGAATTGAAGAACAACTCTTGGTTTCATGGTTTTATGAACACATCACATAAGTCTCTATGATTTTAGCATCCAAAGGGCATTCTCTTAATGCATGCTTCTTTTTGCATTTGGGATAGAAAATTGCTAAAGCATCAGTCTTGGCTTTTTTATTGTTTTGTATCTTAAGGGTCTCTATCTATTCACTAAGGCTCCCTAGAATATATGTTTTAAATTCATCAAGCATGTTTCCAATATATGCCCTACTCACTGATCCAGTTGTAGATTTATTCACTCTAGCAAGAGAAGGATCTCTTGGGCCTTTCCCAGTTTTGGCTTTTCCTCTTGAGAGATGAATACATAATTCTCCATTGTCATTTATTGGGAGTTGAGAGATATCTCCCTTCCCCATCATATTAAGGATGTATATCCACTCATCTCTAATGGATTTTAATAAAAGAGCTTTTAAAGTATCTTGATATAAGTTCTCCATTTTTTCTCTTTTTATGTTATAGTTGAATCTTTCAATTAAATCATCCAAATCTTTATCCTCTTTTTGCATCATTTTAAACACTTCATCCTTGTAATTGATAGGCATGCAATAATCCAAATATCTTTCCAAAAATGTTTTTTTCATGTCATTCCATGTCCTAATAGACTGAGTGATCAACCCCATGAACCATTTTAAAGCAACTCCTTTCAATGTTGAAGGAAACAACTTAAGTTTTTGAGAGTCTTGTAAATAATCATAAGTTCTACACAAGACTTCAAATTCAAATAAAAATGTTTCAAGATCTTCACTTTTTAATCCATGGAAATTTGGGAGGACAGAAGGTGAGATATTTTTCATTGTGGCATTTGTATCTTCATCAACTATAGGGAATCCAAAAGAATTACCAGCTTTCCTATTTCCTTTACCTCTTCCTCCTCCAAATAATACATTTTCTCTAGAACTTCTTCTTCTTCTTCTCTTCCTGCCATTATAGATTCTTCAGGGCTAATATAAAATTCAACTTGCAAGGTTGATTTCTCTTCTTCTGGTTCCTCTATCAATGGTTTATTGAAGAAGGGTTCTTTTTCTTCCTCTCCACTAGGAATTTCTAATTCTTCAGCTAAAATATGTTCCCTTGTAGAAGTGAAAAAGGTTACTCCTTCTGTTGGAGATCCAAGATTTTCTTCCTCTAGGAATGCCTCAGTGGATGAAGTAACAGATCCTCTTAATTGGATTTCTGACCTTAAAAATTTAGGAAGTCTGGGGCTAGTGAAATGTGGAATATGTGTTTGAGATGGAGATGTATCTCCTCTTAGTCTTGGTGGAGTAAGTGGTGTTGTAGGAATTAAACTCTTGCCTCTAGCTATGAATCTACCCCTAGAGTCTCTTTCTCTACGCATATCATTTTTTTTAGATGTAAGAGATGAGGTTACCTAATTACACTTCCCCAACAACGGCGCTAAAATGTTTAGTCAATTTAGTGTCCTAAATTTCTTGCATAAATTATCAACCAAGGTTTGTAAGCTGATGAAGTGTGGTGCACTATGTGTGCTTAGTTAACCTTTTTCTTACTTCGTTGTTTTGTATTTTATGTTGTTTTGGGGGGTTTCCGTTCTTTGATGTCTAAGAATGTTCAACCTAAAACTATGAGAATATTTAAGTGAATGTAATGGATTTTGAAGAGGAAGAAAAAAAAAGAAATGTTCCTAAGTTAATCTAATTCTCATAACAAACCAAGAACTGTTGGCTAGTTAGAACCTAATTTGGAAAACAAAGCATCTATATCATCTTATGATTAGTCCTAATCCATGGATCTAATTCTTAAAACCAAGAACAAAATTGTAGTGTTTGTTTGAAGAAAAGGCAGAAAATGAAATCAATTACAATACTTCTGGTTACTTTAGCATTCAATTATGAAGTATGATCTTCTTGAGATGGAGTATAAGAAAATTTTTGTACTTTAACTTCTAATGTCCTAGAAAAATAAGCAAAGTACTCAGTGGAGAATACCTAATGTAAACATTCAACCATTCAGTTTTGAAATATGATTAAATCAATCTCCTTGGAATGATTATTGGGAATATCAATTATGCAACTAAGTGAGAATCTGAAAGCAAAAAGGTGAAAGCATGTAAAACTAACTGTAAACAACTAATGTATTTTTTACTTTCTCCAACATTCAAATGTGAAGCATTACCCTCTTGAATTTTTTTTTAAGAAGTCAATTATGCCTTAGTTCCTAGGTTCCTATGAAGCTAATAACAATGTACTAAGTAATTTCAATCACTATATGAATAGACATTTAACCATTTAGTTTAGGATTATCATAAGATTGAAATGGCTTTTGAAAACATCCATTAACATAGTTAATTGACAATTATGTTCTAAGAAAATGAATGATAAAACAGTAAGAAAACTAAGCAACTTGTATTCTTATTACTTCAATCTTAATTCAATTTGGAAACAAAGTTATTTTTCTCCACAAAATATCTTAGAAGAACAAGGTTGCACAGTTGTGGTTTATCACTATGCTATTGATAAAAAACAAGAATGAAATATTATCCTAATTAGGAAACAGATTTGTTGAAAACAGAGTAATGGAAATTGAACTAAAAACAACAAATGAAAAAAACCTCCTCGAGTGCAGGGGCCCTCTGCAATTGATTTAGTTGGACTGCTAGCTAGTTAAGGATGCTCTTAAACAATCATTCGCAACACGAAATTTATATTATGATAAAATGAAGTATGAATACAGAGGATCAACAAAAAGTTTGAATTTAACACTTAATTTCTGAACTTTTTTCTCGGTTCTATGTAATCGATATTTAAAGGAAAATAACATAATTGTTGTGAGATAAAACTTTTTGCAGGTGTCTAATTCGAATTAGATTTGCAATAGTAATGTTAGACTCTTGATTTTCTATGAAAGAGCAAATCAAGAGTCCTACTTCTTCCGAATAACGTATTTTGACTCCATGTTTGACCATGATCTTAGGCTCGCTTTTCTGTCGATCTGGACTAAGTGAATAGGATAGAATCCATGTGGAGATGATTCTATAAATGCCCAGGTGGCCCAATTCTTCATTTGACACCTGGAATTCACCAAACCATGAGAGTAGCTACGAAATCCACAGTTAGTTGCAGAATAGGCTACTTTCTGTAGCTAAATTGCAAAAATCTACTTGAATAGCAAGAACATGAAAATATTATATGGCAATCATTTTAGTGCTTTCCTTAAGAAAAAACTTAGCATTTGTCATTGATTGGGGTTTGTAATCTTATGAGAAAGTGAGGGAAAAAGGTGAGAAAAAATTGTCAAGGAGAGGGTAATTCTGAGGTTCAATAGGTATATTTCATTCTTTCGAGCATAAAATTACCTGGTAGCAGATTGGATTAGGACTTTGCCTTTGCATATTCGGAGGATACAAATTAAAGCCAAGAAGGTCAAAAAATTTGCATTGTAAATAGGGCAAGATAGAAGTATGTTTGGTGGTTCTTATGGTGGACTGAGATACCACATGTGATTATGCTCTGACACCCTTAAAAATTGATGGAGTGCTTTCTTAACCCTGGTGTATGGTGACTCATATGTGTGGAAATTGGCAACAATGAAGGCATCTTCTCTTTGAGTAAAATTTAAAAAATTGGGCTAGTTTAAGATATTATTCTTTGAATGAGGATGATAAACATGTATTTTTATTTTTTCCTATCACAAGTGTTTGAGAAGCTGATGTTAGCATGCTCTACTAAAAATAGAACTAACCCTGTTGTATAGCATCCAGGTTCTGCCATCCATCTTAAATTTTATGTTGATAAATCTGTTCAAAAGGGAGCATATTGCAGAACCACAATCGAGTTTTAGGGGTGCAATAGCTTGTATGCAGCGGTGCCTTGATTCTTTGTGATTGTTCTCATGGTTTCACACAACAATTGGAAATGGTGTACAAAGTTTCAACAAATATATCATTCAATCAAAGCTAGTAAATAGATTATTATTCCAAATTCGGAGATTGAGTTTGAGGACTTGAGGATTAGTCAACCAAGGATTATATTCCATCTGGTCATCAAATATATAAGAAAGAGACACCTTGCAACAAATTATCAACCAAAACAATTTGTTGTAGCACAATTTGGAGTTCTAAGAGCACACACTTGGTAGGAGAGATCCCATATTATATGGCACAAAATCAATAGATAAGGGACAATTCTAGATTTACAGGGCATAGTTGGAAGTTGGAAAACAAATGAGCAGATTATGGCATGAAATCAACAGTAAAGGATCATTTTGTAGATTTCCAGCAGGAAGTGAACCAATTCCAGATTTCAGTGCACAATACTTGCAAACAGTTCAAAGTTTCCAACAGATAAATTAGAGATATTATTTTATTTTTAGTTATTGTTTGGGATTTTATTCCAGAATTATTGTAACAGTTTAGGAGAGATTTATTCCATATATTATTTCATCTATAATGTACAAGGGTTGGCTTTTGATGCCAAAACCTTTAATCTTTGTAAAAATTTAATGACAAAATTCTAAATTGAAGCCTTCAAGTTCTAGTTCATGACAAACTTCTGTTTCCAGTATGTTTTTCTAGTGTTTTCATATCTTATTTCTGCACATGTTCAAAGTAACATAAGAGATTCTGGGTAAGAATATATTGAGTATCAATCTCTCTAAAATCCCCTGACAAGTTATAATCTTTTGAGTGTGTCTTGTTTGGATGTAGAAGTCTTCTACACACATCCAAATTTGCTTGGTTCATTAAGTATTCAATATGACTGCTTAATTATCAAGAAATTCCTTATATTCTTATGTCAAATTCTTTAAAAATCATGTTATTCTGTCAAGATAGATGCTGACACTTTGAGAAAGGACTCTGCAAGAGAGGGATTTATTCATGAACAAGGATTGAGCAATCATCTACAACCACGCAAACTAAATCATAAATATGGCCATTGTGCTTCGTAGGCTGTTGTTCAACGTTAGTGAACAATGTTAAACAAGGCCTTGTAACTATTGAGGGAGCCCCCTCTGGTTCAAGGGTCAGCTTGAACCTAAAGTGATCCAGGTGGATATTGGTGGCCACCTGCCAAGTCCACCTGGACCCCCACCATTGTTTCTCTTAGCATTTTTAGTTTCCTTAATTGTAGCACAACTTACTATTTTTAGTAGTTTTTTCGGGTCCTAAACTTCCGGAGCCGTTTAAGGTCCTAAACGACGTTTTTTGAGAAATATGGGGGCAACATGGGTCCATGGACCGATATTTCCCTTCCCAAATTGGTAGTGCTTGGATAGATCTTTCTAACAAGCTATTGTACAGGTCAAACAGAGATCGTATGCCAAAGTTACGACCCCGAGAAGTTGATGTACCAATTTATCCAAACGGGGCCCACAGTTTGGCATTTCATCTTCTAGGGTTAGGTTTTGGAATGTTAAGGGTTTTCCATTGTTTTTCAACAATAAATAGGCCTTCGAGCCTCATTTTAACACAATTCAGAGGCATGTAGCCACCACATCTCTTCTCAGAGATAAGCTACCATCACCCTAGCTGGTTTATTTCCATTTCTAGTTGTAAGCATATTTCAGTGTTTCCCATTAATGAAATGAAACATTATTTCTGCTGGATCTTTGTGTATATGGTTATCTCTGTGTTTTGTTGCGTTCCTATTTAAGTTTGGATTAGTTGGGGGGGTTCTCAATAAAAGCCATGAATAAACTTTTGTGTTCTTCCTGGAACAAAATTTGGTTTTTTTCCACAAACGTGGCATTTCTTAATCTAGGCCACTAAAACATCATTAACATTAATCAAACAATGATTAGTAAACTTGATAAGTAAGATATGCACTCAACTAGATTTTGGACTTCACATGTTTTCTGGCATCCAGGCATTTGACTATCCGATCATGCATAAAGTTAACACTTAATCAAGTGAAGAGAATATTGGATTAAATCCAATTTATTTTCTCATCCAGGCTTTCGACCATCTAGTAGTACACTAAAGTAGGCTCTTAACAAAGTAACCAAATTCCAAATTGTTGTCTTGACTAGGGGGTGGACCCAGATAGCAGATTAGTGGTAGTATGACATGGATGAAATTTGGAAGTGATGTGGAAAATAGGTGACAGAGGTGATGATGTGGAAAAAACAATGTATGATATGTAGTAGGAAAAAATGGAATTTTTGTCCAACCAACTGGATAAGTGGTAGGTGACACATGGAAGGTACAGGTCAGCATGAAGACACATGGTAGGCTCAAGTTTATTGCAAAAGGTGACTCGGTTAATGAAATGGCAGGTGATCTAGAAAGTGATGTGACAAATTGTGGGTCTCATTTCAGAGCTAATGGTTTTTGAAGTAATCTAGCTATTCGGCCATATGGGAGTGTACTAAGTTAAAGTGTTTGTTTGTTCGACCCATGTTGAATTCAGTGAAGCTAGCTAAAGCAAAGTTCCAAGTGTTGTCAATGTCTTGCACTGAAAGGTAAATGAAAATAAATATGGGCATCTATCCATATGTGAACCAAGACTTGTCGTTAACAAGCATCCCAGGCTCCAAGTACATTAAAGAGGTGACTTAAGGCCAAGGTTATAGCCCTAAGTCATGAAGTACTTGTATTTAGCACCCGGAGCTAGACAAAATGAAAGTCATTCGAGAATTTAGTAATTTGGATGTGAACTGAGTGCTATTGATTGTCAAATTGACTGAACTCTAGATACATTAATGGAGTAACTTAAGACTGTGTTTCCAGCTCTAGGTCATGAAAAGCTAATGTTTAGCACTCAGACCTAAAACAAAAAAGAAAGAGAAATTCAAGCATCCAATAGTATGGGCATTTTCAAAGTGTCTTCATTGATGAGGACTTAGATTCCAAATATATTAGAATTATTCTTTTAATAATGTGGTATCGACACAAGGTAATGTCAGATTAATAAGTTGAGTACTTGGAGTTGAAGTTAGTGTTGAGTAATCAAGGTAGGAAATTCATCTAAATATCTCTATATTCAATATACAAAAGTGGACCCAAATCGAAAATCTATTAGAACAACTCTTTAAGAACACGGTCATGACACGAGATCACGTGTTTGATGGTTTAACCCTTGGGAGGGAAAACAACCACAAAAAATCGAAAAGTAATCCAATTCATTTAGATTAGGTCTAAGAAGTCTTGTTGATTCTGATCAAATTATTCTTATGTTATGTCGGCCTTGATCAAGCTTGGATTTGGAAATATGATATAAATAATTCAAGCCAAAATGGTTTGGGTAAGCAGAAGGTGGTGATTCATGGAACTAATAAAAGAAGAGGACATCACACAAAAGTTTAAGGATGAAGTATGAGGAGGATGTCTAGGGAACAGATAGCCTGTCGAAAAATCTGAGCACAGAAAAGTGTAACTTTGAACGCATGAAGCAGTATGTGGTGCATAATAAATAAGAACAATGCATAAGTCAATTTGTAGTATTGTGAATATCAAAATTATTATTTTCTGCAAAGCTAAGAAATATATAGTTGGGAGTGGTGTGCAGAGTAGAAGAGCAGTGTACAAGGATTGTGAACAAAGCAAAACAAAACACAAAATTATTACAAATTAGGGGATTGGTGTCTCCTTTAGGTTGGTGTCTATAAATCAAGGGATTGGTGTCTCCTTTAGGTTGGTGCTTGTAATTAAGTTGATTGGTGTCTTCCTCTGGTTAGTACCAATAAAATTGATGTAATATTAGTTTGGTGCCTACAAGAATATCCATGCTAATAATATTTGTCGTTTTCTCCCTTCAAGGGTTTCCATGTACATCTTGTGTTTTCATGTGTTGATCCTATGATTGATGTTTATATGGTTTAAATTGTTTTTAATTGGTTAAAATTACCATTATATAGATTCACCCCCATCAGTGTAATCCTGACAATACAACCTAAGATGAAACTCTACTCAAGAAACAATCGTAACATAGTAAGTAAGGACAAGAGGGAAATAAATTTTACCATTATGGAAAATGGATCATACAACAATGAATTGTAAAATCCATGCTAGTGAGGCTTCTCAAAGGGAATCTTAAAGAATAAAAAAATGTAGCTCTCACTGAAGATCCATTGGATACATATAATGAGGAAGACTTTACTAGAGAACTCACATTTTAAGAAGGCCCACACTTTGAATATAACAAGGGATGTCGTGGAAGACAGATAACTTTTCAATAGTTTAGGATGCTTGTGGATCGAGAAAGTATACCTCATTGGCTTATGAGACATATATGTGGGGATTGTTGTCCAATAATTTAGGGGAGATATGGGATATGGAAGTTCATAATCATAACATTATGAGGGTTATGAGACATTTAAAGTGCTAATAATGTCTAATGTTGCTAGGAAACCTAGATTATAACTAGGAGGCTATACCTTTTAGTGGAATAGAGAACAATTTGAAGGAGTCTTACTAGTTGAAGCAATGTCCTAAAAGATGAAGCTTCTATTTTTGTTCGGTGAGTTATTTATTTATTTTTATTTTTATGGTATAAGCCTTAAGATGGGGTTCTACATTATATGCATACTTATGTAATAATGTCAAATTGTTAGGCATAAAGTTTAATGAGGATGGTTGAGATAATCGCTCAACCACTTCCTATCTAATACAACATAGTTGGATCTTGAAATGAACTACAATATCTATAAAAGAGATAAATGTTATTGTATTAATAAGCGAAATTTAGCCCCAAGGGTTAGCTTAATTAGTCGAGTTCCCATTGTTAAAGTACCTTTCCAATGGGAGGTCACAGGGTAAATTTCCCTCGATGCTCTTGGGGTTAGGCTTTGCTAATGAATCGGCGAGAAGTGATCCCTTCATGTGGATTTGACTGGATAGTTTTCGTGGACGTGGCAACCACAATCTACAGTGTCCCTAAACCACTCATTAAAAATAAAAAATAAAAAAACTAAATCTAATATTGCATATCTTCTTTAAGTTTCTCTTATTTTTCATCTTTCATTACATTATAATTGTATCTCCTATTAATCTAAATCGTATTCTAATATGAACCTCATATTTGAAGTTCATATTTGAAATTGAACAAAACATTAGTGACCAATATCCTAAGGCATGAAAACAATATACAAACTAATTTCATTTATAAGAAGATTCAACCCTTTTGAAGGATAAATATTTGGATAGACAAAATAATACCCCTAAGTGATCATTGTTTCTCTGGAGGGGGATATAATAAGTTAACCCTTGTGAGGAGTAAAAGGGTCATGAAAATAAAGGTCATGTATTATTCTATAAAAGCAAAGTTTATTTAGTATACATGGTTAGTTAGTTCATTAGGTTAGGTCGAATGGTAGACATTTTGCATTGGAAAGTATTTGTTAACTAATATCAAGGCCTCACCTAGGTTCAGAATTCGATTAATTTACCTAACATGGTTTCTAAACAATTGTGTTAAACTTAAGAGTATAAAAAAGAGTCGTTCTAACTCATCTTAAACCTCCTTGATGATAACTGACATGTACAATGATTTTGGTACTATCACGCCCCATGGCATGTCCACTTATTCTCATACTATCATGTCCCAAAAAAAAATAGATGGTCAACTTAATAATAATAATAATCCAATTTTAAAATCACTTGTCAAGCCAAACACCAAATTAGTATATAAAACCCCTTATTTGTGAGACAAGAGACCTATCTCCTTGTAACAATTTGACTATTAAAATCTATAAAAACATATATACTTTACTTATATTCCATGCTTATTTATTTAAATTTTAATTTCATTCACTCAATGTGTTCTTATCTAAATTCGAATTTAGTTCACACTCAATGTGTTCGAACCCTTTTGTAGCGGGTTCTCTCATCATAAAACTGGAACATTTGCTTTTTCTTCGCCCCGATGGAACGTTGAAGTTTTGAATGGCTGGTGTATATAGGAAGGTAGCGTGGCAATGCAGTTGAACCGTTAGGCATACATGTACATAATCTCATCTCTCAAGCCAATACATTCATTCAAGACGATTGGCAAAATTTATTGATACCAGCAAAGTCATTCATAACGATTGACAAATGCATTCTTCACGATTGAATCCAAGAAACAGAAGGAGCACAGTACTCGTTCGCTATAACCCTAACACCCACCTCGCTTCGCTTGATTTCATAGTCAGCTTCTTATGTTGCTCAGCTCTTCTTTATCATTCTTCCCCTGGTTTTCACAGAGCAGATATATAATAAGCCCGTGCCAGGGTGGGTGGTCACATAAGAGACGTAGATGGGCGCAGTGGTGTTGTCAGAGCTGAAGAAACGGGGGGCTGCCACGCAGCCGAGAGGATAGAACTCATACGGGATTTATTTAGGAGGATGAATTTCCAGAGAAGGTACAGATCATGGCCAATTAACTGTACCCTTTTGGATACTAAGCTAACGCTCCCATTTTGGGGACTGTGAATCGGCCATGATCTGTGCGGTCTGTAGAAAATTGTTCAGTTGTTAGGTCGCACTACTTATTTGCCAACAGTGAACCAAGAAACAACAAGGTATCAGCTATCTGTGCTCTTTGCTTCGCTTCCTAGCATTGTTACTATTTAGATTAATTTTAAAGTGCGTTTTGGGTATGAAAAATCATTTTTTTTTTTTTTTGGGAAAGTATTTTTCGTATTTTGGTTATGAAAAATATTATTTTTTAAGTATTTTGTGTTGATAATAGAAATTTTGAAATAGTTTGACAAAGATATAAATTTTAAACAAAGATATATATATATATTTATAATCAATTAGTTTATATTGAAGTTTAATTCTTCAGTTTCTTATTTATATATAATTTAAATAACCTTTTCGATATATAATTTAAATTTAAAATTGAACCCTACCTACGTGCTGACTTTTTAACCTTATGATTCGATTCAAGCAGACCCTCCTCCATCGTATAACAAGGGAGCCACTGTCGTGGCTGCAGTCCCTGCCGGGTGTGCCACAACAATAATACACAAGAATAATACAAAATTGTAATTAACAAGTGTATGTTGGTTGACATCTATTCTATTTCATTAATCATTCATCATTCCTTTGGATCTATCGTTGAAATTAATTGCAGTTAATTAGATTGAAAAATAAATTAAATTTTGCCAATATGAAAAGGATATAGAGGTGTATATTAGTTTTGAAGATATTTCATAAGTTTTTAAATTCATCCAAATATATTAGGGTTGACACTGTTTTGTAAGTTTGATAAATTGACCTGAAAGCTACATAAATTTTATCAGGTTGAGGACCACCTTGAAATATCAACAATATTTTGGTACTAAAGATACAGCAATTTCAATTAAAAAACCCGACTGAAACATGTATACTCACAAATTTCTGCTATATATTCACAAATATATCCTTCTTATACAGGTCCATGTCTTCTATTTATAGGCTACAACTACAATCTAAGCATTGGATCAAGGTTAAAGATCCAATCTTTAGCCACTCATGAACCTAAATTCATTACAGTAATATTCACCTGATATCAAACATCATGGCTCGTATGTTGAACACCTTATGTATAAGAAAGGGCTCTTATTCTAGGATTTCCCCTTATGTACAGTATGGACATATGAGACGCAATTGCTACTTTGCTACTTTTCTCTTTTGTATATATATTTCTATATATTTTGCTCCACTGGACTGTTATTTTTCAGACACGCCACCAAATTTTAGAAGTAGAAATTTGTAATGAGACTGCCTGTCATATTGCTCGTATATTTTTGTATCTTTTTATACTACAAGGCTTCCCAAAATTTAAACAAAGGGGAATAAATCAGATCGGAATGCGAGGGTGAATCGGAATGCGAGGGGTTCGATTCCGGGGGCGATATAAGCCGCATATGGTGAGAATCCTTCTACAGGCAATCCGGATGTGGGGATAAGCCCTTCTGAAGTACAGCGTCGTTTTCTCCACTGCCATCTGCAACGTTTCCACTAAAACGCTCAGCTGCCTGCAAAATACTACCAGCGAACTTTAAATTAATAACTGTATGAGCAGAGTCTTAATACAATTTATAGAATAATCGAGGCAAGCCGTAGCCAAACTATAGAGTATCAGTTATTATCGATGCTGCTATAGAGAAGCGTCCTAATATACATCAAGTTAAACCTTACATAAAGCCCGAGGAACACCCTCGTCAGAAAAATACTATCAGCTAGTTAACATATAAAGCTTTGTAGGGACAGGCCTCAGGAAGGCTAGAGGGTCCCCAATGTCCAACGGGTCCAGCAGCGCCATAATCATATCTAAAATCAATTAAACTATCTGGGTATTAACTATCTGAGTTGGTCACTGAAGAGGAAACCAGGAACGCCAGAACCCTTAACCGTAAAAGAAAGCTTGCACATACCTGAGGAACCATGACAGAACACCGGAGGTTGTGCTTGGCTTCCTTGAGCGCTAGAGGACCCACGCAGAACCTATAACAAAACCCATGATCAGCATTACTATTATGGCAGTAAACAAAGAAGCAACCCTTTCCTCTTCGAGACAAATCTTATAAGAAGGGAATTTACCTGTCAAGGTCGCGCGTCAAGCCGAATCTACCGTTGAAACAGAGCCATGAAGCCACTCTCTAGTTGCAAAGAAACCGCACAAGAAAGATTGCGATGGGATTCATGGAACGAGCAACGCTTGGGAGTACAGTAGGATGGGTCTGTATTAATATAAATCCCATCGTAATTCAATGCAAACCATACGGTGTACCCAGTTCAATCGTGTTCATAATATAATGATACGGGTGTAGAACATGCACAAAGAAACGTGGCAGGCGAGTCGAAACCCTTTACCCTAAGTTTTCTTTCTAAAGTTTTCAAAGAAGTATACCGGCCTTTATACAGGCCAATCTAAATTTTTTATCCTAAGTTTTCAGAAAAGCTCGGCAATAAGAGGTAAAAATATAAACTTTGGATAAAAATGTATTGAGCAGCAAATTTTATTTCAAACATTGGTTTAAACCTTACATGTACCGAAAATTTTACTCGGTCAAAGCAAATTAATAGCTGGTCAACGATCTATCGATCGCTAATAGTCCCAGGCAGGGACTAAAAATGCAATTTCCACTTGGCACAAACTTGCAATGCATGGGGAAGCTCGTGAAGAAATAGTGTCTTGCTTAGGAAGAAAAGAATCCGCACATGATTCCCCGAGAGGAAGTGGAGTAAAAAGTAGTGGAAAAAAGAATTCCAGAGGTATAGGGGTAAACACCATCAATGATAGAGATCTTATATTTATTGTATGTGTTTTGGTAGTAGCGATGGACATGATACATCAATATGCAAAAAAAAATTGGAGAAGGCCAAAGATAAACAAAATTAGAGAGAACATAAAGGTAAAACATAAGATTCAATAAAAAAACAAAGCACATGAATCTACTCATTATATTGTTGTCCATTGTAATATTCGAGTAAGTGAATATTTGTTTCACACTTCATTTGTGGAACATGCACACAGAATTGGAAGGATTGGTTGGATCTTACTAAGAAGCATGCCTTTGTATAATTTTGTCTACATCGTTGTTACAAATCCTTCCTCTCGGTATGGGCTCATCTCTTTCACTAACTAATTGGTTTTATTCCCCCTACTGCACCTGACCTCGGGCATAGATAAACACATCATTCGCTACTGCTCTAAAACAACTTATCTTCCTCCAAAAAAAAAATCCAACTCTAAGAGCTTGGTTTTCATTGGCAGATGATTGGGAATGGAGAAGATTGATTTCTTGATTCTCTAGCAAAGATCATTGCCTAAATATTATTTAGGTACAACACATTACAAATAAAAGGCAACCATCAATTAAACATAGAATTAGAAACTAAGCATGATAACCCAGTAAAGGAGGTAAAAAATGATCTGTTACCACCACTAAGTCATTTGGTTTCATGAAGTCCATGCACAAATTAAAGTGTGGCCATGCCCTTGGACCAAAGACTTGACTCCCTCGTAGGCAACAAATTTGAAAATGGAAAGGCAACATAGAAGAAGACTATTCAATAAAGATGAATCTTGCATGAGAGAATGTGTGCCCCCCTTGTTTTATGTTGATTTATCTACCAATTTTTTTCACTAACGTGTTCCCTTAAGCGTATGTTATCTATTAGACTTTTTGGAGGATTCTCCAACAACTTTTCCAGTTGAAATTGCCCAGAATCCAGTAGTCATTTACTGAAATCACAAGTTTGAGTTGGAAACTCTCCACACTTTGAGTACCCTAGGGGCTTTTCAGCTTGTCGAATTCATATATGCAGTCAAATACCCATTTTAAACAACAACAAAAAAAGATTTCACCAACAACAACAAAAAATTGTCAAATTCCAACCAAAAACTCCTACAAGTATCACAATTAGACAATGATGTTTCCTTATCATTTTAATATTGTGCTAGGTGGTTAATATTCCTCCTTACTTCTCAAACATGTAGCAATGACTTTGTAGCACATCAAATATATCAGCACCATGTGTCAATTGATACTGACCCAACACTTCTTTTTGCCTCTACGTTCACTTGTATCTTTGGCTTTCTTAATATCACCATTACCACTAGAAGCTCCACTTACTCCCATTGTTAACTAATCAGCTTCACTTCATATTGTCAAATGTGTGTGTGCTCTCTACCAATTGTTTGAAATACAAAACAGAAACATGGGCTAAGGGCCTAGGATCTTAGTGTCCACACAGTTTACTATAAAGCTTATGGAAGAGTACAAAAGGCTAATCATAGATGAACACAGGCATGCAATGGGTAGGGATTCTAAAGATAATGATGAGCATAGGGTCTGTGACTTAATATCACAAGCATGTGTGTTTTAATGAGGGACATGAAGAAAGCACCTTGCAGTTGCAAACCAAGTATGCATGTTAAGTTTTTCAAAACTATCATGAACTTTTTTCAAACTATGGTTTATCTATATAATATTAAAGGTGAAAATATATCATAACACTAAATTTATGATTTATGAGTATAGTGTTGAGATTGCAACAAGATGATGGAGTTTGGTGAAAAGAGTCGCCTTCACTAAGTGGGCCCGCAGGCAAATTATGGCGCAAAGTCTATTTTTAGACTATGTCTATTTTTAGACATATGGATCATGTCTATGAGTTG
>APFE031663940.1:185468-202780 GCA_000404065.3 Pinus taeda | reverse complement strand
ACTTGGTTAACTCATCCTATTGAAAAATCCACCGAGTTTGACCTGAGAGAGCCTTCTCATACCTCGTAGGGCTAGCTACGAGGTGAAATGGTTTGATGTAGCTTTGAGGTTTGTCTATCTCAGCCTAGGTGAAATCTCAAGTGCTAACAACATCCATGATTCCAAGCAAGCAATCTCGTGCACAATTATAATTTTCTACAATGGAACCGTAATAGCCCGGGTTAAAGTTTCATGTAATAAAGGATAATAAAGGCAAAATAAGACCAAGGTCATGGGACATATATTCCAAGAGTAATGGTGGGTAAACCACCATAGTGGGCATCACTTGTGGTTTATCAATGGATGTGGAAATTGGCAAAGGAAAAGAGGCGATAATTGGCATTTAATTATGAAAATAAAGGAAAATAGGAGAAAAGGAAGGTGAAGAGAGATAGATTTGCATGTTAAGGAAATTAGAGGGAAAATGAATAAAAATGAGACATCAATGATAAAAGGGCATCAGAGATACAGTACACAACTTTTGCTCATCTTTGGAGCAGATGCAAAGGAAAGAGAATAATCACTTGGACAAGCAAGCAAAGGAAGGAAAAGGACAAGCAAAGGAAAGTGAAGGAAAGCAAGGAGAAGGTTGGATCAACAAGCTTCAACAAGAGGATTTTACAGGTAACAGGTTGCATGTGTGATTTCCTAGCTAAGGTGTGAATGTATGGTACATGCATTTGCTTGTTTGGTTTATTTGTTGTCATTGACATGGGTTTTGCCTGGTTTGATGGTGGTTTCAACCTTACCTTGCCATTTTCTGGATAGCCATGGCATGATGGGATTCATTCTTGGATGAGCTTTAGATTATCGGAAGGTTTTGGAACCGGGTGAGGTGGTCTTAGGAAAATTCCCAAGGGTTGGAAGTGGAGATGGTTTTCTCTAGTGAGCCCTCGATAGATGGGTGGAGACAAGCAAATTCCTTAAGGTGAAATTATGAGGCATCCAATCTTGTTTTAGTTTTGTAATCTCAGGGCCGATTTAGGTGAGATCACAGTAGCTTGAGGTTGGAGGTGGTTTAACCTCTGAATTCCTTGTTTGATTTTTCCTTGGTTTATCCGATGAGATCCCGCATTCATGTTTGGAATATGGCACGGGGGTGATTAGCTAAAAGAAATATTTGGTTCAACCCAATCTATGGTTAGGTGGTACGTGGAAGTCCCTGAGTTGGCTAGCTTTTGCATATGTTAATAAGATATATTTTCCTATTGTGGTCTATGAGCACTTACACTTGTTATTATGTTGATTTGTCATGGTTAATATTTTGGTTATATGTTGGTTATAAGCATGGCTCTATGATGTACTCTAGTTATGGCTCTTGTTCATGATTTGATAAGTATTTGAATGGTTGATGAATGCATGGGCTAAGAAGTTTTGTTGCAACTACTTGAGAGGGAAGTAGACCTTCTTGGTGATTGCACAGATGAAGTTCAAAGGTTTATGATCTTATATGCATTCATGACCTATAGCTTACAAGTTTACCATATGTTTCACGAAATGTCTATTGTGTACTAGGCATGTCTAGGTCAAGATCTTGTTCAAGTTTGAATGTTTAGCATTTATATCAAATTAATCATGATCTTGGAAAGTTACAGGCAGTTCTCAACAGTGGTCTGGAGGCTAGCCTAAAAAGGTGGCACAGATCCCGGAACCACATGTACAAAAATGGAATATTTGGGTCATAATTGCATGGAGATAGGCTTATGGGTGTGGTTGGAGCCTCATAACCACATGCATGCTATGTTGTGGGTGCAGTTGGGGTGTTAGGCTTGTGGAAAAGCAGTCCCAACTTAGAATTTGATCATCATAGGGTGTGGACTGACTTCAAGGTGATCTACTGCGCCTGAGAGGTATCAAAAAAAATTCAAATTGTAGACCCCATTGCCATAACTGGAACTTGGAGGTTGGGTCATAGTAGCACTCAACTCATGTTTACCCTAGAAAGCTTGTAAAAGCAGGTAAATTTGGGGTAGTGTGTTATAGAGTGGTATCATAGCAAGGTTGCAACACTAGACCTTGGGGTAAAAGCATATCATCATATAGGTATTATGTGTTGGCATCTAGGTATGATGGCTAATGGTTGTTATATTCCATGATATACGCATGCATGTCATTCTATTGTTGTTGTGGTTACACGCATGGCAGATGCTAGTTGATTAGTGTGGTCACACGCACATGCATCAGTTCGTCATGCATGATAGTAACTTGTTATTATATGCGTTGTGGTCATATGCATGAGGATTATTGTCATGGAGGTTGCTTGCATGATAGTTAAGTTCTTGATGTTATTATGTAACGTGCTAATCTGGATTGACTTGTGTAGGTGTGATAGCCTCCCCTGAGATACACTGAGGTATGATTTTTATTATGTCTTCTATTTGGTTTATCTAACATGGTATGTTGTAGGACGATAGAAAATAAGATATAAAGAGTAGAATGGTGGATTACATTTCACATGACTCCCCTTGCAGACCTGATATGAATTCTATGGAATGAGACAGGTCAGTTGAGCAGCAAGGAGAATAGTATTCTCCTGATCTAGCCGATACACTAAGGATTATAAGGGCAGACATTAAAAGTTGTAAGGAAAACAATGTTATTTTTTGGTAGCATCGGATGTGCTCTAGCCATGAAATTTGGTGGAGAGGCTAAGGCACATGAGTTCTAAAGAACCCAGAAATTTTTTGTGAAATTCCACCCAGATTGTATTCTATTAAAATAATTAATATTTTCAATGGGGTTCCTAAGTCTAAACTTAGGAAAATTAAAGTATTAATGGGTATTAAACATAATATGTGTGAGAATGATCTAGAAGGTGGATCAAGTCAAGTTTTAATCTTAGTCGTTGATTAGAGACTTAATCTCAATTGTTGAAGTCTCAACGAGAAAATTATAAGAAGGAGGCTTGGGGTTCATTTGGAAACACACGTGGAGAGAATGAATTGATCTGGAGTTCGATTTCTAGGCTAGGAAGCTGAGAATTCAAACTGAGTAATCATTATGCAATAGAGGGGCAGGGATAGTCTGGGAATACTGGATAGAGAGGCGAAGAGACACTAGTGGGGGCAATGTAGTAGCTAGAAGGACTAACATTGGGCCAATCTGGGCCCACACAGGCTTGACGCAGAGCCAGAAGGGTCATCGCAGAAGTGAGGTTTCCCTCACGCAGAAAGTCGGAAACTATTGGGGAGTTGTTGGAACAACCAGGAGAGGTTGATGTAGAAGTTCCAGAGGTAGAAGGGACAGTGCAGAAGTTGACGCAAGGCACACACAAAGATAGTCGGGGTTAGCCAGTTTCGCTGCCAGATCAGCAGGGTGAAGTGAGGTAAAACTCACTCAGTTTTCCGCCATTATATTTTGTCATTGGATTGTCGGGAGGGCATCCAGCGTTGTATACAGAATTACTACTTAATAATAGAAAACCCTCAGATTTGTTGCACTGGTTTTCCCGCGTTGGGTTTTTCTGGGACTATTTTGTCCAAAAATAATTGTCCTATGTATCTTGTTCTTTTCTCGGTTTCTTGTTTCATGTAATCACATTAAATTAGTGTAGGTTGGAGAAGTAATTTACTTCAATGCTATTCAAAAATAACTTGATAATGTATATTAAAATCAAGTAGGAGAAGTAAATTCAGTTTTTGTTGTAGTAGGGTTCCTTGGAGTAGGAATTTTCACATGGTATTAGAGAATTGATTTTGAAACAGGAAGAGCAGAACCAGCGCTGAGTAGAGATTCCAATAGTTGCATTTGGCAGCAATTTGAATCCCCTTGAAGGGATTACGATGACCTTGCTGGGAAGCAGAGATTCCGAGAAAATCTCTCTCTGAGAGAGTCGACAAAGAGGTACGATTTCCAGTTCGTGAGTTTGCAGAAGAAGAGGGAGTGACGCAAAGCCTCAGTGTAATGCTTGAAGGGCGTTGTTTTTGTCGAGGCAGAAATCCATCGGAAAAGAGTGAAGACCCATTAAAGGGGAATTTTCTCCTCAGAGGACTTTTTTCGCCAAAAAGTTCGAATTTCTCACTTGTTAGGCAGCTAACCAGTGTTGAGCAGTGACTAGAGGAGTCAGTTCGACAGTTTGGGTGAGATGGCATCACATGAGCTCAGAGATCAAACAGGTTGGAAGGAGATTCCAACTATGTCATATGGAAGATTAGAATCTTAGTTGTTCTACAAGAGTACAATCTCGAAGCTTACGCGAAGAGTGTTGTGGTTGTTCCTGCTGACAATGATCAAAACAAGAAGTACAAGGCTGAGTAGGGGAAGGCAAAGAGGTTCATACTCGATGAAGTTCGATATCATGTGGTCTCACACTTGTAGGGAAAAGATACAGCCCAAGAGATGTCGGAAGTTTTGTCTTCACTGTATGAAGGTTCTTCCGAACAATGGAAGATGTACCTAGAACAAAAGTTCCAGCGGACATTGATGCAGAAGGGAGAAGGAGTTAACCCCTATCTTCAACATCTTCAAGACACCAAAGACCAACTTACTGTAGTGGGATCTACTCCTCAGTCTACCACGATGGTAAGGATGGCCCTGAATGGAGTCTCAGATGAATGGCAAGTCTTCGTCCAAAGTATATTGGGCAGGGAAAGACTACCTTCATGGGAGGAGATGTGGGCAACTCTTCAATAGGAAGAATTAAGGATGGGTCTGGTTAAGTTCAACCTTAATGGCAGCAATGGGAGTGACGGGAAGACCAAGGAGGAGGAGGAGAATGCAACTCTAGCATCAAAGGGACAGCAAAAGCAGAAGCGGAAGAAGGACATTTCGAAGGTGAAATATTTCAGATGTGGTGAGTTAGGCCACTTTGCATCCCAACGTCCTTTGAAGCAAAAGGATAAGGATGAGGAACATGATCCTAAGGTTTCTCCGGCAAAAATTGACGAAGATGAGTTTGCCATGAGTGCCCACGCATCTCCAGGAGGGAAATGGGCGATATTGAGCTATAGTCGGGAGGACTACATGCGGGCAGGATCCTTGAGGAGTCCACCTCTTCGATCAATTCCTTGATACGGGAGCCCAAGAATTAGCAGTAGCGAGATGGACTTAGTGTCAGATGATGCAGTGGGTTGATCGGAGACACAAATACAGTAGCTTGAGACCAGAGACTAATTAGTGTAGAGCAAGGTTGGCATCAGTGCATAAGTCAGCAGTACCGCAGAAGACTTAGAGGGTCAAAGACTAGTAGTAGTCAGATTCCAACATTCACATGGTATTACACTGAACATAGTTAGTTCATAAATTTCGGATGCTTTCCGTCGCTGAGCAACAACAATTGGAGAATAACGCAGTGCAGAGCTAACAGTGGCAGTGTTAGTAGCAAATGCAGAGGGAGCTGTAGTATAGATGCAACAATGGCAGTGGCAATGTCATGGGAAGCAGTACAGTAGTAGCAATAGAGCAGTGTCAGTGGCAGCAACAATGCAGAAAGGAGATGCTTCAGAAACAAAGCAACATGCAGTTGGACATTGTTGCTAGAGCACATTCCTTGCTAAGAGGGAGTGTTAGTTTTTGGGAGCATTGGACATGCTCTATACATGAAAATTGGTGGAGAGAATAAGGGACATGAGTTCTAAAGAACCCAAAAACAGTTTGGTGAAATTCCACCCGGATTGTATTTTATTAAAATAATTAATATTTTTAATGGGGTTCCTAAGTCTAAACTTAGGAAAAATAAAGTATTAATGGGTATTAATCAAAATATGGGTGAGAATGATCTAGAAGGCAGATCAAGTCAAGTTTTAATCTTAGTCATTGATTGGAGACTTAATCTCGGTTGTTGGAGTCTCAACGAGAAAAGTATAAGAAGGAGGCTTGGGGTTCATTTAGAAACACACGCAGAGAGAATGAATTGATCTGGAGTTTGATTTCTGGGGCTACGAAGCTGAGAATTCGAAGTGAGTGATCATTCTGAAATAGAGGGGCAGGGATAGTTCCAGAATACTGGACAGAGATGTGGAGAGACACTAATGGAGGCAGCACAACATCTAGAAGGTGTTAAGTAAACTTGAATCAGATAGAGTTAAATGAGGTTAAACAGTGATGGTTTTGGGGCACATGGTATTGTGCACCCATGGTATTCTGCCCGTGGTATTATATGTAATAGAGCCTATAAAAAGCTCAAAGGGCTTCATTGTAATGCAAGGGTTTGGAGGTGAGCGGTGAAGGTTCACTTGGCCAGATTGGCTAGGGTTTTGGCCAAGGATAATGAAATTTCATTATGATCAGGTTTTTCCCAAGATTTGGGGTTTTCCCACATAAACATGTGTGTTTATGTGTTTATGGTTGTTGCTAGTTATTTTTATATTTATTTCTCTCAGTAATTCTCTGTAATTAATTTGTGTTCTCGGGTAAATTTCTTAACAACTGGTATCAGAGCCAAGTTCCGAAGTTAGCCAAGTGGATGAATCCTCGGAATGTCAAATGAAGGTGGTGGGCCCCGGTAATATCAATATGGGATCCGTGGATGAGCTCAGTTAGACAGGCGGTGTGCTTCAGGTTCTTCATGGACGTGTCTTGGTCCCAACATAGTGAAGAGGAGTTGACCTAGGATAGAGCAAGCTCTCGAGGTAGGTGGTTCTCCATGTAAGGTATGTGCTTCCAACGCATTGGAGTGGAGAATCCTGGTTGGTAGAGAGTGGATGGATGGATAATCGTTTGAGGGGAGGCTCAATGGTCCTTTGTTCCTCCCCACTTCTAGTCAATGTGGGACTTTGGTCGTATACCCAACATTAGAGCCTATCCCCCTTAGTGACAACTTCCTGAACTCCAACCATAAATCAAAGTTTAATAAACTTCGCCTCTGTGAGAGCCTTTGTAAAGATGTGTGCAACTTGATCATCAATTGAACAATATTGCACTTCAATAACATGGTCATGAATGAGCTTTTCGATGAAGTGCATGTGTAGTTCAATGTGTTTTTTGCGTTGTTGTTGGGTTGGGTCTTTGCATAGTTGAATGTCACTTTGATTATCACACCAAAGTGTAGTCGGATGCTGCTAAAAACCAAACTATGACATGATCTGACAAAGCCACATGGCTTCCTTACTAGCTTCTATGACTCCACGATACTTTGTTTCTGCTGAAGAAAGAGAAATGGCACTTTGTTTCTTGCAAGCCCATGTAATTGGTCTAGAACTAAGAGTGAAGACATAACCTGCAATAGACTTCCAAACACCAAGGTCACCAACCCAATTGAAATCAATGAAACCAACCAATAGAGGAGATGCTTTTGCACTATAATGAATCCCAAATTGAACTGTACCTCGAACATAATGAAGTATTATTTTAGATGCTTTCCAATGAGTTTCATGTGGGTTTTTCATAGACCGAGCGATAAGGCCAACAACAAAGGAAAGGTTAGGATGAGTATGGATCATATACAAAAGTTTTCCTACAAGCTGAAGGTATAAGGTAGCATCAACTTCAGTGGAAGTACAAGTTAATGAAAGTTTGGCTCCAGAATGAAAGGGAGAAGGGGTTGGATTACAATCTTCCATGTGAAAGTGGTGTAGAAGATCACATGCATACTTGGACTAGGAAAAGGAGATACCTTCCTTGGATTGCAAGACTTGAAGACCAAGAAAATAATGCAAGTGTCCTAAGTCTGTCATTTCAAACTTCCTTTTAAGGTTGGACTTCACATGGTTTATAAGGCTATTATTACTACCAGTAAGGATAAGATCATAAACATAAAGAACAAGAATGATAAGAGACTTACCCACTTTCTTAGTGTAGACAGTATTGTTAGAATGACACCTAGAAAATACAATATATAAAAGAAAGCTATCAATTTTAGCATACCAATCCCAAGGGGCTTGCTTGAGACCATAAAGGGATTTCTTAAGACAACATACAAGGTTGGAGTATGTTTGTAGAAATCCAGAAGGTTGTTCCATAAAGATTTCTTCATGCAATTCCCCATGCAAGAAGGCAGATTTAACATCCATCTAATGGACTTCCCATTTGAAAGAGGCAACAAGGGAAAGAACAACGTGGATAGAGTTCATTTTGGCAACAGGGGAGAAGGTTTCAGTATAGTCAATGCCTTCAACCTATGAAAAAACCTTAGCAACAAGACGAGCTTTATGTTTATCAACTTTTCCATCTAGTCCAAACTTGGTTTTGTAAACTTTTCCATCTAACAAGTTTTCGTCCCTTTGGAAGAGGAACAAGATCCCATGTATCATTTGCCAATAATGAACGATAATGTTCATTCATAGTTGCGTCCCAATCTGGATGGCCTCAAGCTTCTGTAAAGGTCTCAGGATCATAATTCGCTAAAGCTTGAAACAATAAAGAAGAGGCTCTATCGAACTGAGAATATGTACATCAATGATCTGTAGGATCACCTGAAAGAGAACTTGTTGCATCCCGAGTAGCACAGACCCATTTTGGAAGCTGAGGAGATGAAGGAGGATCCCGAGAAGGTGGGGGAGGATTTTCATCCTCGCTATCCTCATCTGAAGAAGAAATATTTTCAGAAGTAGAAGGGATATAGAGAGGTGGCACATCCGCCAAAATAAGCTCGTAGGCCGATATATATTCAGCAAAATTTACATCTCTTCTAATGATAACATTTTTGGATTTAGGTGGAAGAAGTTTATATCCCTTGACATCTTTAGAATATCCAACAAAAATACATTTTTCACTCTTAGGTTCTAAGGCTTTATGTTTTTCATCGAGAATATGGGCCCATGCTTTACTTCCAAAAACACAAAAGTGACTTACATCTGGTTTAATTGAGCTCCATGCTTCTTTTGGAGTGATATTCTTTAAAACCTTCGTAGAAGTGTGATTTACAATGTAATTTTTGCAGTTAATTGCCCCTACTCAAAAATTAAGACTAAGCCCTTTAGATTGAAGCATACAATTAGCCATTTCCTTTAAGTTGCGATTCTTCCTTTTAGATACACAATTTTGTTGTGGAATTTATGGAATAGTATGTTGTAATTGAATTCCATGCTCAGTGCAAAATTTGATGAATTTGTTGTTAACATATTCTTCGCCATTATCAAATCTTAGCTTAAGAATTTGATGTCTAGATTGTTTCTCAACAAAGGCCTTAAAGGCCAAGATCATGTTAAAGACTTCACTCTTGAGTTTTAAGAAATATACCCAAGTGTGCCTAGAGAAATCATCAATGAAAGTTAAGAAATACTTGTATCCAGAGAATGAAACAACTGGAAGTGGACCACATAAATCACTGTGCACAAGCTGTAAAGGGGCTGAGGCGTGCCAAGAGGCACATTTTTCAAAACTATCCTGATGATGTTTTCTGAGTACACATCCGGAACAAACACCATCTCTGTAAGATACCATAGGAAGACCTATCACCATATTTTCCTTGCATATATTTTAAAGGGAGCAATAATTTAAGTGACCAAATCGCTCATGCCAAAGTTTGCTCACTTCATCATTATGAGCAACAAATATCGAGGGAATAGTTGATGACCCAAAGTTGTTAAAATTATACAACCTTGTAGAATGACCAGCAATGTCAGTAAAATTTGTTTAGTATCTCTTAGGTCCTTAATTACAACATCATGAGGTGAACATTCAACGATTTTACCTTCACCAAAATGAGTTATCTGAAATACAGATAGAAGGTTGCAGGATAAGGTAGAAGCACATAATATATCATTAAATTTACCATTGTCTAGATGAATAGTTCCATTCCCTACAACACTAAGAGATCTATCATCACCAACATTTATATTTTTGGTGTTACAACCATTTAAAGAAGAAAACATGGCTTTGTTTTTGACCATGTGATAAGAAGCTGCAGAATCAATGAGCCACTCATGAGAATGAGAAGAAGAAGATGCATTTAGTGTATAACCAGACCAAGATATTTGAGAACCACATGTAGAAAGTGTTATTCCTGAAGATGAAGTTGAAGTTGAAGAGTGCTCCAAATGGATGTTATGCTTCTTCATTTATGCTTCCAAGGCTTCTATCTTTTTAAATCATTTGGATTCTAAGTGGCCATCACGATTACAAAAGTTGCAATGTCTATCAGTCTTCTTCCCTTTGTTTTTATTTGCCTTATCATTTTGTTGAATTAATTTTTCATTTTGAGACTAAAATTGCTTAGGACCCTTGTTTGGTGTTGGTCCATTCTTTTTAGCTGCTTCTTAGGATTCTTTGAATTTGGTTGTTGCTGGGCTACTAAGGCTTTCTTAGAAGAGTTTCCAATATTAAGAAGACCAACATGTAAGATTTTTTCTTGTTCTCTTATCAAAGAATCACAAAAGGCATCAAAAGAGGGGGGAACTGTAGTCTTGTCCTTGAGAAATAAAGGCTTCTCTTGTAGAATGGAAGGTGGAAACAAACACATAGTAGGCTGGTCCCAGCTTAGTAAGAATGGAATAGATAAGGCTACCATCTTCTTTCTTAACCTTAACACCTTCCAAGAGAAGTCTAAGGGTCTTGAACTTGGAAAAAAATCTTCAGTGGAAGAAAAATTATTGGGGTCCAATGTAAGCAACTCATTTTCGAGCTGATGAGATCTAATTTCATTTTTAATCCCAAAAACTTTATTTACTTGTTTCATTGCTTCATCAAGGGTATCAAGTTTTTCAAATGGAATGTAAGGTCTGGAGAAATAGACATCCCTATTAACCCACGTCCTTGATCTTACCTATTTTCCCATTTGGCTTACTTATCTTCATCTTTAGGTTCAGACTCTTGGCCTGGGGATATTCTATAAAGACCTTTACTTCTAAGTAAATCCTCCATGTAGGATAACCATTGGAAGTAGTTGGTGCTATCAAGAATAACTTGGCATGGAATTTCCATTTTAAAAGAAAAATGAAGCTGTATATGCTAAAACTGAGTGTTCCAATGGAAAGATCTCGAAAAAATAGGCTGATTAAAAAAAAATGTCTCTGAAAATGGCTTCCGGATGAAGAAGTTAAGTCTTTTTGAAGAAAAATTGTTGAAGCTATTGATGAAGTATGTGAATGTGTGGAAGTGAATGATAATGTTATATTTAAAAAAAAAATGCCCATCCCCCTCTTGCCCCTAGCTCCCTTTCTAAATTTAATCTCATTAACTCACTTAAAAAAAAAAATATATGTGACCCACTTTTATAAATAAGTGAAGGTCACTTTTACAATGGTACTTTATGAACTATCCACTAAATTGTAACTTAAATAAAAGATAAAGAGACTTTAGAATTATAAGTGACTCACCTTTTATAATGGGTGAGAACACTTTTACATAAAGTAACTTTAAAACATAAGTTACATGTGCTTTTTAAAAAAATACCTCAACAAAAAAAAGAAGACTTGAACTCAAAATCTTTATTCTCATAAAGTAACTTTGGACCAAGTGAGCTAGTTTAAAAGGTTCGTAATTTTTTGAAAAGAGGAAGGGGGGGGTTTTGTTTTTTTTTGTTTTTAGTCACTGAAGCTTTGGAGTGTGTGCTTATTTGAGAAAGCCCTTTTTTCCTCCAAAACAAAAAACCACACAACCAAAAACGAAAAAAAAAAAAAAAAAAAAAAAAAAAAAAAAAAAAAAAAAAAAAAACCTAAACTTACAGCGTTTCTCATTTTCCGAGATCACATTAAGGCGCGACTGAAAAAATAATACACATGACAAAAATCCTTCCTTTCTATTTCTAATTTGCCCAAATGACACAGAGTCACGGGGAGAAGAGCATACACATAAATGAAATGTATGGATCCGATAATAAAAAACAGAGAGATAAATAAACCGAAATAAATAGAGAGATAAATAACTAAAACTGCAAATAAAGATTGTATACCTCCAGATCTTAAAAATGACGTAGCTAGGGCTACTAGAAACCTTTTCGCGTGAAACAAAAGGGGTTACTCATTGGAGCAGATGCTCCTTACACAATAGAGTAGTCCTCTCGGCCTGAAAGCGTTCAAAAACAATAGATCTAGGAAATGATAATCAAATGTAGTTGTATCGGCTTCAGATTTGGATCACCAACGGATGCGACCCTCAAATAGCTCCGATACCATGTAGGAATTTACAGGGTAAGTTCCTTAGATAGAACACCAAAGGAAACCACTCACAAAAAGATTACAGATCAATACACCAGTATTCTTGACGTGGTTAAAACCCTCAAAGGGGGAAACAGTCCACGGCTTGAGCCAACTTGGCCACTTTAGGCAATTTATTAATGTAAAAGAAAGAAAATTTACATAAGCTTCTCTCATGAATGATCACCTTACAAATGACCCTCCATGCTCTTTAAATAGAGATCATGGACCAATCGGGTGTAAAGCCACATATCAAGTATCGGTAATATCGAGGAGAGAATGAATCGTCAGATCACTTCATGTCTAGAACATATCGTGACCATCAGATTTTAAGTTACAATAAGTACATAGTAAATAAACACACTTAAACTAACTATACACTAGACCAAGTTATACTTAAATATTTCCTATGTGTCGAACTATCCTAACAGTCCGAGACCAAATGGTTGGTCAGTGGAGCTATTTTTATTTTTCTTTGACTTCATGGCATCTGACCTCATTGAAATGGTGGAAGAGTCCCAATTCTAGGGCCACAAATCAGGTGTTATCAACACTACCTTTCTTGCTCTCATTCCAAAAAAAATTAATTCCTCTAGTTTCTCAGATTATAGATCAATATCACTTTTTAATGTTGTATACAAGATTATCTATAAATTAATTTCTAACCAAGTAAAATAGATTTTTTCTAACAATATTACTGTGGAACAATTTGGTTTCCTTGAATACAAAAGGATCAAGGATGATGTGGGGATAACCCATGAATGCATTCATTTAATAAAATCCCAAAAATTGAAATCCTATTTGATGAAGATCGATCTTTTCAAAGCATATGATAGGGTTGATTGAGATTTTCTCAGGTTGGTCCTACACAAAATCAGCTTCCCCTGCAAATGTATTAATTGGATCATGGCTTGTGTCAGAACGGACAACATAATTGTTCTGATCAATGGGATGCCAAAAAATTTCTTCTAGATTTCCAAAGGATTGAGGCAAGGTTGTGCACTCTTGCCACTTCTTTTCATTTTGGTTATGGATGGACTAAGTAGAGGATTAAAATAAGAAATGATGGTTGTAAGAATCACAGGATGCAAGGTTACAACTAATAGACTTCTTTCACTCTTTTTTTTGTTGATGATGTCTTATGCCTTGGAGTGGTTAAGCTCTTTGAATGGCACATATTTCACTATGTCATTACGAAATTTGGGAATTCCTCTTGTCTTATTTTAAACAAAGAAAAATCAGAACTCATTACAGATTGCAGACTTATTTGGGATTAGAATCAAGTCTTTTTCTGGTGGCTTCAAGTATATAGGCTTCCACTTGAAGCCTTCCAACTATGAGAAGAGGGACTAGTCATGGATTATTGAGAAAATAAAAAATGAATAACCTTATGGGAAAACAAGTGGCTCACATTGGGTGGCATGATGATCATGATTAAGGTTGTCCTTCAAGGAATTTCAGTCTATTGGATGCACTTATTACTTATTTCTTTTTCGAATTTCATTCATCAACAAGATTTATTCAATTCCACCTAAATTCCTTTGGGAAAGCTCTAGATAAATCGAAATTCCATTTAAGAAAACTCTCTATAATCTATAGACTAAAGGAGGAAGGAGAATGAGGCATTAAATAAACAAAGTAATTCAACATGGCTATGATAACTGAGAATTTATGGAGGGATTTCATGGCACCTAGTACTTGGAATGAAACCACAAGAGATAAATATCTTAATAACACAAATTTGGAAGAGTGGGCCTTAGTAGGGATGCTTGGGAAAAAGGGAGCCTCATTTATATGGCATAGTCTAATGAAAACTAAGCCATGGTTGTGCGGTAAAACTAACCCTTGTCATTAACCAAAATTGTCTCGAGATTCCAAATGCATGCCAAGAAAAATACATTTTGAGAACCAAATGCGACGAGGAGAGACCCAGAATTGTCAAGAACCAAGTATATAGAACCAGAGAATAGTAAAGATACCAAATTTTCTTTCGGAGTCCAATGAATCTAATGCAAATTGAATCCCTGAACAAATTCCTCCTCAATTTGGAAATTTTGACTCGCAATCTCATGTTTCCTTCTTGTTGTACCCAGACTATGAGAGAAAAGTTCTAATGCTAGAGAAATATTCAAGGAAATAAGCCCAACCCAATTAGGCTTCAACTATGATCTTTCAACCAATGCCTGCAATCTCAAAGGAATTTCCCCAACATTGAAGCATTCCAACCAAACTACCACACTGACCCGACTACCTATGACCTCCCTTAAGTACACATGACCCTGAACCCAAGCATAATTCTCCTCCATTAAAGAGAAAATCAATCCTTGTACCTCTTGCACATATGCCATCTTAATTTCTTGTGTAAGTAGGGGGTTTACTAATTCCGATTTCTTGAGAATGAAATGCTCCTTATGTGAATTTATGAACCTGATATTTCCATGCAAAATGACCTTGGATGATGTACAAGGAGGAACATGGCCTACATGATGGCCCTTGTCCACTAACCAAGAGGATCTACCATCATTTGAAAGAAAAAGCTCACAAAGATTTGATTGAGCTTGATTTGCATTAATGCACAGGAGGTGGACTATCAAATCGATAATCCCATCCTTAATTCTATTGCTTTGATGAATTGGAAGCACATTAAACTTAATCATTTTCATTATTATATCATGGGATGGTTTGCCACCCTTGCTTCCCATTGATTTTAGTTTGGCCCTTCTTCAAATTGCAAGCTTGATTAGCTTGATTGTACGCCCTAGAATTTTGGCTTTTAAGAATATGGAAGAAGATTTTATTTTGAAAGGAATCCAGAATACTCATGATTCTTAAAAGGAGGAGTTTGAGCTTAATGGTCTTGGGATTTGTAACTTTATGAAGCAATTGAATTGTTATGAGGGAGTGCCCAACCACTATAATCTCATAGATTATTTTTTCTTTTACAATCTAGAGACCTAAGAGGAGCACATATATCTCTGCCATTTTGTCAATTTGATTGCCTAGACCCCACTCGTACTTAATTTCTTGTTTCTCAATGGGATCCAAAAGGATCCTTCCCCTTGTTGTCACCCCTAGGCTATGCTTTGATGCTCCATTGAAAAAGTTAATCCAACAAACTTGTATGAGATAGCTTCCATCCTTCAAATTCCACCTCAGATAACTACAACTTCAAGCTTGGCGTTAGAGATTGAGATATAGGGATAAAGGGGAGAAGATTAAGAGGGTCAACCATGGAGCCCACCCATTAACTTTATAGGTAGTCAAGGGAGAGATATTTTTCATGAAATTGGTACCTAGTGTGATCAATGCAAAGAGAAAGAGATTTAAGAGATGAAACTCTTGGAGAAATAGAAGTATTCTTGAAGGTGACACTATTGTGGGAGAGGCAAATTTGCCAATAGATGTGCTTTGGATGGGAGATCCAAAGCCACTTGAAGTAGGGCTTACCTTTAAAAGATCCATCATATTGCTTATTCCATTTTGAGAAGAATACTTGACTTCTGAAGGGTGAAGGAGGTGAGGGAATACAGGACCAAGGGATAATGAACAAACTTGAGAGGAGTAAGGGCACCCAAGGAAGAGATTGGGAATGGTTTCTTCTTCTTGGATACATAAAGGGAATCTTGAAGGACCAAACACCATCTGTTTTCAGAGATTTTCAGAGGAAATGATTCTTTTGTGAGATAATAACCAACAAAAGGGGTTGATTTTGGGAATGAAATTGTTCAACCATACCTTTTTCTAGGGCACAGATTTAGGATGGATCTCAGGGGAGAAAAGGACATATTCATACCATATCTTCACTGAATATTGCTGAGATTTCCATCCTAGTCGATCCTCTGCCACTCGATGCTAAGGGGCGCATCCAGTTAAGCATTCCTTCAGTTTATTTGCAAGTCTTTCCAAGTTTGCAGGGATATTCTCTAGTCTCCAACCCGACCATTGACTAGAATTGTCCCACTTTGACAATTGTTCTGAGTTTGTTATCCCAATGCTTGATAAATGTTGCTGAAGAGGTCTTTGTTCTAGTTTTAAGAGCAGGGGAGGACAATTCAGGATAGGGTCGATCCAAGTGTTGATGTGAGATTTTTTCCTTGGTTTCCAACTAATGTTTTTTTCCATCAAGGATGTTGAGGCTGAATTTAGTTTCCAAATGGGTGAAACCTTCCTAGGCTACTGATGGATCATCCCTATTTTGATGCTTGTCCTGCATTTGGAGAGAAGAACTCAATCCCACCACACATCAGGATTTGATTTTAATTTCCAAGCCAATTTTTCTCCCATGGCTTGATTCACTAAGGTAGGGTATCGAATCCTGAAACCTCTATGCACAATGGGGTAGCAGATGGTGGACCATTTTATCAAATGAAATTTCTTTGAAGATGCTTTATTACTTTCCCATAAAATATTGCTAGCAATATTTCCTAAGGAATTGAGGATGTACCAAGGAGCTAAAATTACCGAGAATTAGAAGATGGGGATTGTTGAGAGGACTGGTTTAATGAGAACAATGCACCCCCGTGACTCCAAATTCCCTTTGACTTTCACAAACACACTTTTCCATGCTTGTGGAGAATGGGATTGAAGGCATAATTGAATATGGCAATACTTAAATTCTCTCCAATGTTCCACTGTTCTAAACCTCAACACCTCCCCGATCTCAAGTTTCTTTTCTATGGATATATTCCATGTGTAGATCTGGGATTTATATGATTTTGAAAGCCCTTACGAGGCCTCCAAGAAATTGTCCAAGACCACCTTGAATCTATTTGAAATTTCCATTGAAGATCTGCCCAGGAGAATGGTGTCATCTGCAAATTGAGCATGATTTTCACTTTTGACTTCAGGCATAAATATGATGCTACGAAGATTCCTAGATCTACATTCGTGCTCAAGTAACCTACTCAAAGAATCAACCTTAATAATGTAGAAGAAGGGGGAGCATTAGAGAAATTGTGAGGTCTAAAATGGGCCTCAAAACAAAAATGTACGACCAAAATCAACTTCATAAGAACCAATAGGATTAAAGATGATGATGTCAACCATGGGGGATGATTCACCATACTTGGAGTAAAAAAGTAAAAAGATTGAAAAATAATAAAATAATAAAACTACTTTTTCAACTCGTATTTTCAACTTATCTCTCTACGGTTTTACTCAAATTTTGAGCAGGAGAACTCATTGTATGGTGAATTTAATTCTTCATCCAAGGAGTACCCATGTTGGATACTTTCAATGGACCCTGCTACAAAAAAAAAA
>APFE031663940.1:135981-148341 GCA_000404065.3 Pinus taeda | reverse complement strand
CCTTATTTATTACTATGGCCCATCCCATTATTACATTATTACCTTGGGTACCTCCCTTTGTACCCCATATTACCCCCACTAGGTATAAACATTCCACCCCCCTTAGCATGTTTCATCCCCGAAACATGGGAAGAACACAAATAATAAGATCTACTCAAAAGAGTAGTCCATTGGTACCATGCTCTTGCATCTAGCCCTCCAAGAGAAAGGTGAACCCTCGATCTCACTAGTGCCTCGCTCGCTTGAGATGGAAGTTGGCCGTGGTAGCTCTTCTGTGTTGATGTGTAGTAGGTGGACCTTCGCTCCTCTCTATATGTCCTGCGGGGGTTGTTGTCCTTGTGGCTAATTTGTTGCCATCTTGTTGGTTGTTTTCTTGCTGGGTGGTGTGGGTGGTGATATGCTAACAGTGTATCTTTCTTTAATTCACCACCTAATGGAGTCTGACTGTTATGTTGTGGTAGCTCTGCTACCACTTGTTATAGCTCTGATACCACTTGTTATAGATCTAGCTCAGAAATATAAGATAATAACAATTATACCCAAAAAATAATAAGATTTAAATATAGATAGAAATGATTCACTTTATTGATCAAACCCTTAAGGTAGGGTAACACCATACATTCACTCCTTAAGGAAAGAGAGCACTCCACAAGCCATACACCTATTCATACAATAATCCTTCACTTATTCCTTCACAATATTCCTTGACATCTCTTCATGTGGAGTCTCTAGCCTCTATGTAGGCCTCATACATACAATACCATGGGTCATTACCATGGTTCCCTCATACCATCGAACTAATACCATGGGCCCATTACATTATTAAGCTCCTACAAAGATGGGCCCATTACCTTGTGGAGTGCTCTCCTTCCTTAAGGAGTGAATATATAGTGTTACCCTACCTTAAGGGTTTGATCAATAAAGTGAATCATTTCTATCTATATTCAGATCTTATTATTTCTTGGGTATAATTGTTATTATCTTATATTTCTGGGTTAGATCTATAACAAGTGGTATCAGAGCTATAACAAGTGGTATTGGAGCTATAACATTTGGATTTATATTTGGGAGATCCAGGAGGAGCATATTCTGCTAGGGGTGTTAAATCTACTAGTGAGCTAGAGGATTTTGGATCAATTTTTCATCCTAGATCTTGATGGTTCTCATTTCAACTCTTCAAAAGCTAAATCATTGTCCTATTCACTATTGTTATCTTCCCATTTGTTTGTGTATGGAAAGTTGTGGATCTCTTCAACTTGGTGTCCAATTTCTCCCAAAGTCTAGTCCACAAGGCACTAAGAAATCTAGTATCTCTATCTAAAATGATGGTCTTTGACATCCTGAAATGCACCCAAACCTGTATAAGGCAATTACCTTCATCAAATTGCCTTTGTGAAGAGCATTCAACACCCCCCTCATCATTTATCTCCTTTTCATCCCAAATGTCCATATATTTATTGCTCTATCACAATTCCTCTATAAAATACCAAATACCAATATATTTATTGCTTTATCACAATTCCTCTATAAGAAAAGAGATATTCTCAAGCAATATTATATCTGTCTTTCCTCTTTTCAACTCCACATTAACTTATTGATTTTGGAAGGTCACATTATCTTAGTTGTAAAAGGTATTATGCCCGGGCATCCTTATCGACACAAACATTGCCCGAGACTTACTAAATAAAAAAGGATATAAGACATATCCGTATGGTAAATCATCTTTGTTGACACAAACATTGCGAAAAATTTAATGAATTTAGAAAAGATATAAAATATATTACTGTGACATGACATCCTTGTGAACACAAATAGTGTTAAGCGCTTAATGAATTTAACACAAATAATACTAAGAGCTTAATAAACTTAATGAATTTAAAGGAGATGTAAAAGATATCATAGACTTACAAGCTTAATGAATTTAACACAAATAATACTAGGAGCTTAATAAATAGTGATTAATAAACTTAATGAATTTAAAGGAGATGTAAAAGATATCATAGACTTACAAGCTTAATGAATTTAACACAAATAATACTAGGAGCTTAATAAATAGTGCTCAGAGCTTAATGAATGTAGAGGAGATGTAAGGAAAACTTAATAAAATTAGAGGAGATGTAAGGAATATCATACTCTCTCTTTCACGGACATGACATCCTTGTAGGAGCTTAATGAATTTAACCTAAATAATATTAGGGACTTAATGAATAATGCTAAGAGCTTAATGAATTTAAAGGAGATGTAAAGGATATCAGAGACTCTCTCTTTCACAAAAATACCCTAGAGCGGCGAACAAGACGCCATGGAATTAGTTAAATATATTTTCAAAGAATAGACACCATCAAGATACCAGGAAAGGAATCTGCAGGACCAAAACGATAATTTAACACACATACACCTTTACTATTTTATGGTTCTGCTGTTACTTTCTGTCTCTATAGATTTTGTCAAATTGTTCGATCTATCCATAGAATACCTTCAAACGATGTATTGGCCTTCGAATTTTAAAATTCCCCAATTGAGTGGAAGTGAGATTTTATACTTTTTTATTTGAGAGTAACTTCATTTTTAACCATTCTTAAATCTTTTTACTGAAAACCCCCAGCGAATCTTTCTTTGTCATAGTTTTTGTTTTTGTTTATAGGAGAAGCGAGAAAGCCAAATACCAAAGTCAACAATATCGGTATATTTAAAAAATATAGTTTCTCGACTTTTATGGTGTTTAGTTTCGTTTTATCTGGTGCCCGGTTTTATAGTTTCAGATATGATAGTTGGTTTGACGTTTTTCTGTTATAGGTTTAAGGTTTTTCTTTGCCAATTTTTCCCTGGTAGAATTTGGTAAAAAATTGTTCAGCTGTGAACTCAACATAATCTGATACATTAGAGAGCTAGTACAAAACGCACATTTAGCCATAAAAGATCAAAATTACAATTTTGTTGAGTTTAACTGTTACAAAAAGCACATTTGGCAAAACAAAAGATCAAAATTAAATCTGTTTCTTGAGTTTATCAAGAGTCCCCGTAACTCTGGACTCCATCCACACATTTAATGCATCGGCTACTTTGACCGGCCTTTCCAATTCTACCTAAATTTAGAAACATCTCTAATATACAAGTCGCGCGGCTTAATTGAGGATTTCTAAATTTAGAAGGTAAAATAACGACAATAATAAATTGCTAAAAAAAGGGGATAAACTCTTTGATTTCAATAGAGCCTGTGTTCGATCACCATCCCTATCTGTGAGCAGTCACCAGAGTTTCGATAAATCGCAGCCCGTCGAACCTTGGCGCGAAAGCCTCCTCGACGCTCTTAGAAGTCGAATTCTGAGAAACAGACATGTCATCATTCTTTGATTTGGCCTGCCGATACCACCAGAAAACCACTAAATTCAAGACGAAATCGAAAACCTTCTCTCTGAAATTTTAGGGTTAGTATTTCTGACAGCGTTGGAAAGAGGCAAAGTAAAAGATCAAAACGGATCTCAAAATTCTAGCGTTAAAATAAAGTATTGACTGACCGCCGTAGAGGATGCCGTGACTCTGATCTCGTGGTCGCTGACAGCAGTGAACGCAGCAGACGCGGCCGCCGCAGCTGCACACATGAGCGCAAAGGTTTGCGTCATCTTCAATTCTTCCGAAAAGAACGCTTCGAGGAATCGAACCCCGGAGCTGTCAGAAGAAAAACCCCCTTGCTTTATCTTGAAAAAGGAGATTTCTTCAAGCTGCTTAACAGACAACTGAATATCAGGTGTAAAGACTGAGACAGGTGGCCCTTCGAAATCCTTCAACTTAAAAGCAAAAAGATCCGTCCCAGGTTTTGAAGACCGAGAAGGATTCCTTGCCCCTTTTATAAGCGTGCCACGAGAGCGAAGCGAATAATTTTAAGTTAAAAATAAAAAGAAAATTAAGGGTTCACAATTCAAACAATTGGTAGAAGGGAGCGAAGATTGGAGGTTGCGTGTTGAACAGCAAATCTCCACTAATTTGTGGGAATCGATAGTTCGGCTTTTGTAGGGAATCGGATCCGTAAAACATTTTGATTCTCTAGTTGCTTTATGATTGGAGCGTCTAAACTCCTAGCACGTGATAAAGAAACTAAATGGGGAGAGGATAATTTTTCAGCAGTGTGCCATCCCTTTGGGCTTCTCATTTGATATGCCCCTTAATTGCTTTAAATTATTCATTTTTTCCTATTTTTTCTTAATAAAGAATAAAGAATGAGAGAGGGCTCCAACGGGCATGTTTATTTATAGTTTAATAATATAGTACATATTCATTTTAAAATTTACATTACATAAAAAGATTATGGTAAAAATTTAGTTAGAAATTATTTTTATTTTTATATAAAAATAAAAGAATAAAAAATATTTTATAAAGCAATATTTTTTTTAAATGTGTATTAGAAAATATTGTTATATATTATCTTAATATTTCCGCAAAACGTGTCTATATTAGTGAAATCTCTTTTTATATATATGTCGGTTGAATTTTTTTCCAAGTATTCAAAATATACTCTTGTCATTCATGGCAACAAATTAGCACAAAAGGGTAAAAGTCCACCATAAAGTATTCCAAATATACTCGTCATTGATTGCAGCAAAGTAGCTCAAAAGAAGGTTACAAATATTCTTAGGGTAATTATAATAGGTATACAAGGTTTATATTAAATAAATAAATAATAATTTTTTTATATATAATTTTTAAAATATAATTTTTTTTTGAAATGTTAGGGAGTTAAAACATTGAATGTTTAGTCCTAAATTTTAAAAAAAATAGGTTTTAAAGTATCTATAAAAATTATGAGGCTTGTAGATAGAGATTGGTTTATTGTACCTTCACATCTAATCTCTCTCATCGTGAGCCTTAGAATATGTAACTTTAACTTGTAAAGATTGTCTTGTGGAATTAGGCTTGTAGATAGAGATTGGTTTATTGCACCTTCACATCTAATCTCTCTCATTGGGAGCCCTAGAATATGCAACTTTAACTTGTAAAGATTGTCTTGTGGAATTAGGTCCTAAAACTTTTGAATTGCAAACTAATTAAAATGAAATACATCAAACTCTTCTAATAAACCTTACTAATTCTTTTGAGTTTTAGTGTTTTTGTCCCACAAATTTGGTTATAAAAAAAACCTTTTTCAAGAGAAATCTTGGTGCCAAAGTATTCAATTAGTCTTTCATTGTCTAAATGGAGTGACAAGCTAGAACAAACAAAGTTTATTCTTCAAGTTAAATACTCCATAAGACTTGGAATATAAAAATATCCATGAGGATACAAATATTATATGTTAAATGTATGAATAAGAATGAATACAGATGAGAGTGAGAGGCTTACTTATATACTCTTCAACCTAATTACTAATTAATTAATTACTATTTATGATTATTATCATTTACATTATTTCCTATATATTTATTCATAATATTGTCTTCTTCCTCAAAAAACTTTGTCGTCACAACTTGTAGATGAAAAAGACATAATATTTGTTTCAATTTCGAATGTCTTCTTGTCTCGGAACAATCATCTTCGTCGATACAAGTTGATATGGTTTTCTAAGTGACAAACAAAATTGTTGCACTGAGAATGGATCAAACAATCCTAGATTAAGCTTCTATGAGATATTCTTATCACTAGAATTTTATAACAACTTGTCATCATAGGACTGGATTGAAGTTATATCACTATTCTTTGGAACATCAGTTTTTTGTTTCTATTCAGATATCGATAGGGAACCGTTTTGGCTTTACTTTCCCTTATTAAGTCTGTGGAAATTTTTTGATTTCCTTCTAGTACTACGATTTTTGAGTTAGGTAAATAATTTTCATTTGGAATTTTCATCATCTGGATTGTAACATGTGAATGTGTTTTTCCTTCAACTAATTGATCCTGTTCTTGAGTTCTACTATTGATTGGTTCAGTATTAATTCACTTATCTTCAACTTGGACAATTACATTTGGAGACTTCAATACTTCTTGAGTAAGTTACTCTAACTTGTCTTTAAGTGACGTCTTGTCACATTTAAGCTTCTTTATTTGTATAAGGAGGTTTTGGTTATGATTCCTTAGACATAAAACCTCTTTGGTTTCTAATTCATCAACCTTATTTTCAATGTTTTGACTTTTAAGTTTTTCATCTTTTAGATCTCTAATTTGTTCTAATAAATATTTATTAAGGTTTTTTAAACGTAAAGTTTCCTCTTGTTCTGATAAGTGCTTCTTGAGTTCTTTCTTTGTGACCTTAGTATTCTTCACTTGTGCAAGTAATTTTTTGACATGGTACTTGAGGCGAGAGATTTCTTCATCATTTTCCATTACTTTCTTGTAATGCATATCCACAATATTTTTATGTTCCTGTTGTAACACTTTCTTGTTTTTCCGAAGTTTGGTTATTTTGCCTTTCTCTTGATCTTCTAGCAGTAATTTGTAGGAGTGATGATGGGATTTCAACTTGCAATGTGGATTCTATTTTCTTCACTTCCTTATTAAAATCAACATGTTGCCGCTTATATATTGCCATTAATTATCCTATATCTCTTGCAATTGATTGTTTTTCAGCATCACTTAGAAATTTGACTAAGGTAAAATTTTTGATCCATGAGGATTAATCCAGATCGATCTCTAAAAAGTACCAGTGGCATGGTAAAATGGCTCAAAATTCAAAGTGGCAGAATCTCGATAAACTTAGCATCAGATTGAAGTGCTCATCATCCTGATTCCAACGACACTCGAATCCGAGCTTATATGAAGAAGTTAGAGCAAATCAAAGTTCAAGTTTGACTTGGATAGGTGGTAGGGAAAATTATGTGGCATAGTCTTTAGCGAACGGAGAAGCGCCAAGTGGTAGGATGCCATTGGCCCCATAGTTCGTTGATCGCAGAAGTCAAAAGTCCGCGGCTAAAGAATCAACGCCAGCAGTCCCCGAGTTGTGACGCGATACTCACATATCACACATCGCACATCGCAAAAGGGAAGCGGTTAAGGAATTGTCCCTGACATAGTCAAGTTGTGATTACAATATCGCACATCGCAAAGGGAATCAGTTAAGGAATATCCCTGACAGAGTCAGGTTGCGATTGCGATATTTCACATTGCACAACGCAACGTCCCAATAAAACTACCACCATCTAGTTCCGCCGATTGCGATTCACTGATACTCCTAGATGTGAGACAATTTAGGGTGTGGTTTGTAAAACCCATTAGGTCTTCTAGTTCACACATCGCATATCCCACAACAACCCGTTATGGAGAATCACCCCTACTTTAACCGATTGCGATTTGCAATATTCTATCGGATCTGATAGATTTATGTGTTGTAGTTGATAGCCCATCAGGTTCGCCTTTATCGTAGAACACTTATTGCCTAGGATTTAAGTTTGTCCATCGGTTTAAAGCATCGATTCTTTGTGTTATCCACCAGGTTCAGGAGTATGTGTTGATTCATCCGCTAGTTTGAGGTGAATACGAACGTTCTGTGAACTGTTGCTGATGGAGGTTTTTCTATCTTAAACAAGTTGTTATTCCATATCCAAGAATCTTTGTTTGAAACAAAACTACCTGCTAAACTTGTCATTTGTTGAAAATGTTTGGTTTATGAAGGAACCTTCCCACGAGAATATAAAGTGGGCTATCTGCACAGTGATAGAGTGAGAGCAACAAAGAGCAGTGTAGATTTACAGAGCAGAGCAGCGGCACCTACTTCTGGCAAGTGGCCAGAACCTTACCTCAGAAATCAGAAGGTTCCGAGAAGGTGCAGAAAGCCACTTTATCAGAATTAGGCGTTTGGATAGGCAATTCTGCATGATTTTTTTCCAGGAAGTCAATGGTGTTGTCTGTTTCTAGATCTGAGCTCTCCATTTGTCATCTATCTTTCAGATTGGAGGTGTATGGGTGTTTATGTAAAATTTTCTTGTACTTCTTCCCTTTTCATGCCATTTAATGAATGAAGGCCTCCCAACTATTAAGCAAGGCCTGGAGATGTAGTCCAAATTGGATGAACTCCATAATAAAATCTCTGTGTCTTGATCTCATGCATGATTATGTCTTTTCATCTTTGTTTTATATGCTTATGTTCCATGGTTTTTAAGTGCTCTGTTATATGTAATTTAATAACGCATCCATAACAAAAGAATCCTAGATTAAGTGGTATAAAAACATGGCTTATTTGATGCAAATCACATGAGTACATTAACCAAAAATAAGCCTCAAAGGATGTGCATCATGAAGAGGAGATATGGCAGATGTTGAAGATCGTTGGGAAAAGAAGCGGTCTTGTTGCTTTTAAGAATTGCGAGTGTGAATGATCGAGTGTGTAGCCATGGAGAATGCTAATAAATGCATGAGACCTTCTTGTGAATTTCCAAAATGGTGGACATCATGTATGGCACTTATGAGAAGAGAAGAGAGGAGGAGACAAAGAGAACAGAGAGTGATGTGTCATCCACATCTTTCGGTGCTTGTGCATCTTATGCATGACCTTCCTTGAATGAGGAGATTAACTAGAGACTTCAAGAAGAGAACGCTGAATTACGAAGGCTACTGTGAGAAGAGAAAGAGGAGAAGCAATTATTGTAGCTTCTATTGCGAGCCACATATGAGGCCTTGGAAGAATTGAAGTGAAACGGCCAGAGTCTTCAAGCAAAGCTTGCTGAATTAAGGAGGCTTCTACAAGAAGAGAAAGAGGAGAAACATAGGTTTCTACGCCAGCTGCAAGCTAAGGACGAGGCCTTGGAAAAGCTGCAGTGTGACCCCCTTGAGGTAAAAATAAATTATTCAACTCCATGTATTATTCCTGATGATGATTATGTCATTTTTGAAAACCATACTATAGGAATCGAGTCCAAACTGTTAAAGAGAATGGGGTATTAGGGAAAGGGCCTTGGAATTAATGGGCAGGGAATCATAAACCCCATCCAGGTAGAGGAATTACCCCGTCAAGCAGGACTTGGGTATGTCAAGAAGGAGGTTGGGGAATGCGCCAAAACAACTAGCGAACCACCAATGAGAGATGATGAGAAGCCCTCATCATTTCTTTCCAAATCGATAGTGGGGATAAAAGATGTTGATTTCTCTTCAGTTCCATCTTTGCATGATATAATTTTTGTTGGAACTGTGGAAGTACCCATTACAGGGACAAGCATGAGACTCCTTACCGAGATGAGGTACAAGGAAGAAGAAGGACTTAGTGTTAATAACTAAGGCATAACTCAACCATTGAAGGTTGAGAAAAGACCTCGATTTGCAAGGTTGGGGTGCACTGAAGGAAAATTCTCAAAGATGTCAAAATCTTCCATGACATTGTTGAAACCATTGAGGAAAGAGGATGATGGGAACACATCACCATCAACCTATGACAATATGCATTGCAAAGAAAGAGTTGAGGCAAGCTCTTGTTTCCATGGTCATAGCAGAGACCAGCAAGAAAGGTATAACAAGTCTCGGTATTCTAATGTTCATTTTGATTACAATCGTATTGTTAATAATGAACGAAAATCATGGCATAGAAAAACTTGTAGTTTTTTTGGATTGCATAACCATGTGTTTGTTGAGTTCTGGAGAAGAATACCAGAATGAAAAGGGATGAGGCGTAAAAGACCCTCTCAAAAATAGGCAAGGAAGAAGGTAAAGTAAATGTGGAGGAAGAAGGCTTATTATTGTCATTGCGACAGAGGTGGTCATCAAAGAGCCACGTGTTGGAGGCTCCATCCAGAGCAGCGTCGTAAGGACAAAGCATCCATGCATGAACTAGGTGAAACAATTATTTGACTAGTGAATGCGCCACAAGGAGACAGCCCAGTCACTTTGATAAGTGAGAGATGGTTCTTCTAGGTGTGATAGAATGTCATGGCCTTATTTTTTCCAATCATGTGTTGCATTTTAAACTGTAAAAGTGATGATGTGTTTTCCATCACTTGTTGCAACAACAATGATGTCATGGCCTTATTTTTGCAAATCATGTGTTGCATTTTAAACTGTAAAAGTGAGGATGTGTTTTCCATCATTTATTGCAGCAACAATGATGTTTGGCTTATTTTGTGTTGCATTTTAAATTGTGAAAGTGATGATGTGTTTCCATTACTTGTTAAAGAAACAATAGTGTTTGGCCTTATTTTTGTAAATCATGTGTTGCAGTGATGATGTGTTTTCCATCACTTGTTGAAGCAACAATGATGTTTGGCCTTGTATTGATAGCTGGAGTATTGTTTCCATTTTTATGTAAACTTGACCACAGAGTATGTGTTATAAACTCATGGCAAGGATAGGATGCTTGGCTCGTTTTTGTCATATAGCGAAACATGTAATTTGCAAGATATTGTACTACATGTTTGTAGGGGATGCAGGTGTCAACTCATCTCTTATGGTTTTGAAGGAAAAAGGTGAAGGAGAAGGAAGGATGACCTGTTAGGACACTTGTGGTGCAGACAAGGTATAGAGCAGTTGCAGTGGAGGATCCAAAAGGATCGATCTAGGAGGATCCAAGAGGATTGATCCAGGTGGATCTCTAAAAAGTACCAGTGGCATGGTTAAAAGGCTCAAAACTCAAAGTGGTAGAATCTCAATAAACTTAGCATCAGATCGAAGTGTTCATCATCCTAATTCCAACGATGTGAACGACACTCGAATCCGAGCTCATATGAAGAAGTTAGAGCAATTCAAAGTTCAAGTTTGACTTGGATAGGTGGCAGGAGAAAATGGCGTGGTAGAGTATTTAGCGAATGGGTAAGTGCCAAGTGGTAGTTTGCCATTGGCCCAACAATTCGCTGATCGCAGAAGTCAGAAGTCCGTGGCTAAAGAATTGGCCCCATCAATCCCCTAGTTGTGATGCTATAATCACATATCACACATCACACATCGCAAAGGGAAGTGGTTAAGGAATTGGCCCCGATAGAGTAAGGTTGCGTTGCGATATCGCACGTCGCACATCACACAGCGCAATGTCCTGATAATAGTACCACCATCTGGTTTCGTTGATTGCGATTCCCCGATTCTCCCAGATGCGATACAATATAGGGTGTGGTTTGTAAAACCCGTTAGGTCTGTCAGTTCTCACATCGCATATCCCACAATGACCCGCTATGGAGAATCACCCCTGCTTCAACCGATTGTGATTTACGATATTATATCATATCCAATAGATTTATGTGTTGCAGTTGATAGCCCATCAGGTCCTACTTCATCATAGAAGGCTTATTGCCAAGGATTCAGGTCTGTCTGTCTGTTTAAAGCATTGATTCTCTATGTTATCTGCCAAGTTTAGGAGTATGCGTTGATTCATCCGTCGATTTGAGGTTAATGCGAAATGGTCAGTGAACTATTGATGATGGAGGTTTTTCCATGTTTAACAGGTTGTTATTCTAGATATGAGAATCTCTGTTTGAAACAGACCTGCCAGCTAAACTTGTCATTTGTTGAAACTGCCCGGTTTATGAAGGATTCTGCCCATTAGAATATAAATAGAGTTATCCACACAGTGAGAGAGGGAAAGTAGCAGAGAGCAGCGTAGATTTACAGAGCAGAGCAGTGACACTTACTCTTGGCAGGTGGCCAGAACCTTACCTCAGAAATCAGAAGGTTCTGAGAAGGTACATAAAGCCCTTTTATCAGAATTAGGTGTTTTAATAAACGATTCTGCACGTTTTTCGCCAGGAAGTAAATGGTGTTGTTTGTTTCTAGAGCTGGGCTCTCCATTTGTCATCTATCTTCGAAATTGGAGGTATAAGGGTGTTTATGTAAAATATGCTTGTACTTCTTCCCTTTTCATGCCATTTAATGAATGAAGGCCTCCCCACTATTGAGAAGGGCCTAGAGATGTAGTCCAAATTGGATGAACTCCATAATTAAATATTTGTATCTTGATCTCATGCGTGATTATGTATTTTCATCTTCGTTTTATATGCTTATGTTCCATGGTTTTTAAGTGCTCTGTTATATGTAATTTAATATTGCATACATAACAAAAGAATCTTGGATCAGCGACAAATGAAACAGTGGTGGATAGCTGTGGCGAAAAAAATGTATCTGGCAGTAGAGTTAGTGTTCGATGGGAATTGAGTGAGGTGAAGAAGAGCAGATAATCGATTGGTCAACACCAGTGGGGAACAGGTGCAGACGGAGAACAATGGTGAACAATGAGTGGTGGAGCGAATGGTATAGCGATTGTAGAGGACGTGTGTCGATGAGGTCATAGTGGCACAATGTAGATGCAGATTGATAGAGTTTGCAACCGGATGAAAGAACAACAGAATGGACGATTATTTGCGGTAGATTTGGAAGATAACATGTGACAGTCGGAGGTCAGTGGTCTTCTTAGCAGCGTCAATAGTTCAGTGTCAGGCAGTGTACCACTGCTACAACCGATTT
>APFE031663940.1:110152-135462 GCA_000404065.3 Pinus taeda | reverse complement strand
TATGTTGTGGTTCACGGTCACCTTCGGTTAGTGGGTGGCGCTACGTCCACGGGAAAATCTAGGGTTGACACCCCTCGGCCTATAACAAGACTTGACCCCAAGAGCTTTCAGGATTTGACCCTATGACCTTCCAAACGGCGAGGCCCTGACTTGACTGATTGAGCTAACTCTTGGGGTCAAGTCTATGTAATCTTACTAAGAACATATCATGACTTTGTACTTAAATCATTTATATTTATAAGACACCATTCTCACATGCTTGAAAAAGAAATATTTGCACTAATAAAATGCCCAAATAACACATAGTATATTCATCTATTATGTGCCATCAAGGGCAAGTTATCTGTAAAGCTTTATCCTCAATTCCATTAAGCCAAAAATTAGCATTGTCGTCACTAATGATCACCCAAGAAAAATACAAAAACTTTAAAATAATCCAATGATTTTATAGAAGTTGTTGGGAAATTTAGATAGAAACAAGGAGTCACCTACAAAGTGGTATCGATCATGTCATTCTCGTTAAGCTTGGAATACCTTTACTTAGACCCTAGAGTGTGACAACTTCATAAGGTAACAAAGGGCATCCATATCAAGAACATAAAGATGGTGTGGACATCATTTTTTTAATTAATTTCACCATCAACTGAGATAAGATTTGAGGAACTAGACAAATTTAAGAGTGTTGACCAGAAACAAACAATAGCCCAAACCCCAATTGGGAGAGAAAACCAGTTATGAAGAACTAATCCGCCTTGTCATAAACCTTATTGAAGTTAATTTTAACACATGACTTAACGAACTCTTTTTCCCATACTTTCAACATTGTATCTAGGATATATTTTCCCTAAATAAACCTATTCGCCAAGGCCAATCTCTTTTGATTTTAAGTTGAAGGACCTTAGTTATAAGCTTCTAAGAAATAATGAGGAAGGAACAAATTGTTGGCATATTTGTCTCATTGTCGCAACATCCTAAATTAAAGGATACCTAATAAAACATTTTGAAATGAAAACTTGGATATCTATTTAATCTCTACTCAGTTCTCCACTATAAGTCCTTCTAGTTACCTTAATACCATTATTCACTTTAAAGACAATTTTTCACTTTAGAATATTTAAAGTAAACTTTAAAAGGCTCATCTCCTTCTCTGATCCATTGCAATGGGCTGAAACTTGTTCTCTCCACATTAAATATTCCTCCAAACACCTAGGTAATTGTTCTTCTTTGGCCACCTATTTCTATCAAGCAACATTAACATGTCTTTTTCCAAAAATATATGTATCTCTATAGTCCTTTCCTTAACTCCTTCTCTCTCTTGTACCTAGAGTAAGCAATCATCTTTCCCCAACATCTAAGAAACATGGAAAACTCATAGAGTTTCAAATTTTCCATATTCACTACTTAGTAAATGCACACATATGGGGGTATATTGAGTCTCTAGGCATTATCACCTACTCCCTCCACCACTTCCAATGACTCTGCCACATAGTTTGATCTTCTTCCATGACCCTATTGCCTTTGTTTGTTTAGATGCAACCAAACTCCATCTTTCAAGAGCTTTCTCATAAATTTGTGTTGATCATGCTAGGCTTTGTAATTTTCTTGTGACTTCTTCAATGTCTCTTATACTTGCAAATGTATATGAATTGCATGCACTCCACACGTGTGAGTAATGTGAATTGATACGGCATGCACTCAATTTTATGTTGGTTAACAAGTTTGATAGGTCAACTTCTAGGAGGCATAACTTTTGCATATGAATTGCAATTGAGGTTATCTTCACACCATTGAAAAGGTTTCAATGTGTAAAACAATATTGAGAGGTCATTTTTGACCCCAAAAATGCTTATTACGAACCCAAAATCACCAAAGTGAGACCTACCCCTTAAATGGGAACTCCAATCCAATAATTCCAATTTTTTCAATCTAGAAATTAACAAAATAGATGGGGATGTAATATCTCTTGAGACACTACATTCTCATCCATCGAAGAGTGAAGTAAGCTCATGACACTCTCCATATCTTTGATAGCATTTTGTTTACCAATCCGTCACTTTGGCCCATAGTTTGATGTTGTCCTTGAATCTTTTTATTTTTGGTTCCTAATCTTTGATAGGACTTCCCTCCACCCATTGGGACCAAAATTCTAACTGATTGAACCAAAGTGGACTACACCTAAATGAGATGGGACCATATTTAGTTGGAGTGGCGAGAACCAAAAGAATTAGGTGGTGGTCTGAACGACTTTACAGAAGGATTTCAGAATTGATGGATAAACTGCTCTGCAAGAAGGAATCTGAAATGAGGAAATGGTCAAGCCTGATAGCAATGTGGGAGGGTCCAGGTATTTTGTTGTACAAGGTGTATTTTAGCGTGGAGGGGATTGGATTAAAAAACTTTAGATGAGAAATCAGGTTTTCCATGTACTATTGGCTCCACATTATGTATCTTTGAACTCCATCAGGGCCCCAACAATCTTGCTTATTACAATGAAGAACATGCATATATATACATTAATCACCGAACATTACCTTATTGAAAGATAATTCCAAAAGGGAGGAAGCTAACCAATGAGGGTTCTAAAGGGAATTGAGTAAATGGACTTGTGAAGGATCCCATAGCGTACATAAGCCTCCCAATGCTCCTCTTGCACTAATTGCTTCTAATATACTTCCACTCCAAAGTTAATGGTGATAAGAGAAGAGTTCTTTCTCTTGAAACTTGGTTTCTTGCAATAGGGTAACGAGGGCTTCCTCTTACGAATAAGAGTTTTTACTTTTGATCTCCTTTTATTGGGACCCCAAGAATCTGCAATTCTAAGAGATAATTATCATTGTTTATATTTTGAAGAGGGCGCCCGTTTAGTGAGGCCAGGAATATCATTTATTTTATTCCCTTTATTGGGCTAGATCTCCAGAATTAATACTTTTGAGGGTGGCCTGATGCACAAGCTCCTATTTTTCAGTTTGTTCAAATCTTATTTCCCGATTGGACTTCCTGCCCGAACGTCGAGTTCTGTGATCCTTTTCGCACTTTCTTAGCTTCTGTTTTTTTGTTTGCTGAACTTGTAAAAGTCTTACCTACTGCTCCTTTTGATAAAAGGAAATTCTCTTCTTATGATGAATCATCTTGGGAGGCCTCAAGTTCTATTGGTTCAAGTATAGCTTGATGAGGTGACTTTGGGGTGCTATTAGTGAGGACTTCTTCTTTATATCTATACAAGAGGATTTTCCCTTCTTCTCCAAGCATTTGAAGAGCCTCATATCGGTTGCTTGAATATCTTGGCATGGTTGATTTTCTTGTTCCCTTGCCACTGCCTTTGGATTTATATTTGGGAGATCCAGGAGGAGCATATTCTTCTAGGGGTGCTAAATCTACTAGTGAGCCAAAGGATTTTGGTGTTAAGGTCCTTTTTCTTGCTTTGGTTGTTGCCATTGTTCTCTAGATTCGCCTTGATGTTCATGATCCTCGAGACAATTTCAGGTGAAATGGTCATATTCATGACAACTCTTACATTTGAAAGTATTCGTGAGAACTCTTACATTTGAAAGTATTCATGACAACTCTTACACTTGAAAGGTAGTTGGTCGTAATCCACTTCTTGTATGTAAGTCTAGTTGTCCATCCTACGATTGATTGTTGTAGGAAGGCCTTTATCAAGATTAAATTCAACACAGATTTGAGCACAAGAGAAGAGACCATATTTTAGTTATGCACAATATATATACTTCCTGATAGCATTGTGAATCTTTTTAAAAATTGCATCGTTCCAAAGATGCAAAAGAAAGAAGGCTAATTTCACCTAAATTGGAACTATGGATGGGACATCACACTCTAGATTGAAGTTCGGGCTCCAACTATTTAGATAAAGCCCCTAAGCTCGCATGAAGTAAGGCTTGCAGATCAAATTTTTGTCTGATTTGTTTTCGAAATAAAAAGTGAAGAAACCCTTGTTGTAGAAGGAGTAAGAGACCTCCCCTTTGATTAAGAGGCTTCTAGTTATTCCAGATCCATTATCACACTATTTTGGGGGATGGCCATAACCCCATAAACTAACTGATCAGACCATGATCTACAAGTTGGAGATCTCGTTGACAGGTCTGAGGCATTTAGATCTTGATCTTCGGAACATCGTCAAGTTTTTTAATGAATCTTGAAATAGAGGCACGTTGAAAATTTGGACCATTTGAGACCAACGAATTGAAGGTAGCGATATTTGTGTAAATAGGGGGAGGGAAGGCCCAACCGACCATAATGGTTGTCGGCTCAAAGGCCTTACTAGACAAAAAGTAAAGGAGAAGGGCCATTGAGGGCCTTAGCAAAAAAAGGGGGAGGGATTGCTGAAGGAAAAGCGATCGTGAAGTAAATTGGCAAACATGGGATGTGCCCAGGTCCTGAAGGCCACTGAGCACCGAGGAAACATAAAAATATAAATTAATTATACTAATAAAAATATGAAATTTCAATATCTATAAATATAAATTAATTATGATATAATTTGAGATTTATTTTTATTAAAATTATTAAAAAAAAAATTTTTTCAATAATAATTTTTTATTCATGATGGTATTAGTTATATTTTTATAAATTAATTTATGATTGAATTTGGAAATTTATTTTTATTAAAATTTCATAATATTATAAAAAACAATTTTTTCAATAATATTTTTTATTCATATTCCAAAGTTTATGTTATATTTAAATTGAAGTGGAATTTTGTATCTTTGCATTTTAAGTTGAATTGGGATTTTTCTCTTCGCATTTTAAAATATTTTAATCCAAATTGGGCCTTTTCCTTAGGACATTTTAAAATATGTAAAAATAAATTTATTATGAGAAGTAATAATCAATTATTTTTTATTGGTTTAATATTTAAAAAAAATTATATTCCAAATTATATTTAAGTAGATAAGGTTGTTTTCATTTTTATTATTATTTATATTTAAATTAAAATATGTTTCTTGTTTATTGTGTGGAGAAAGATTCTATGAAAGGCGATGTTGTAAAGTCATGTTATGTTACGTAAACATATTGACTTGTCCAAAATTACAAAAAAATAAAAATAAAATAACATTAAAATTAAATTAAATTAAAAATTAAAATTATTAATTATTAATAATTAAACCAACCTAGATATTGAGTAATGTGAATTCATATGGTATACATTTATTGTCATGGTGGTCAACAAGTTTGATAGGTCAACTTGTAGAAGACTTAACTCTTGCATATGAACTCCAATTGAAGTTATCTTCACACCATTGGAAAGGTTTCAATGTGTAAAATGACACTAAGAGGTTATTTTTGACCCAAAAAATGGTTATTACGAACCCAAAACCACCAAAGTGAGACCTAACCCTAAAATGGGAACTACAAGCCAATAACTACAATTTTTTCCACCTAGAAATTAACAGAATAGATGACATGTTGTATAATGATCCATTCTAGATCATGCCTCCCCATTTATGAAGGCTTTTAATCCCCAAAAGCTTTTACTAAAGGATGTGAGGAAAATTTTCTTTTACCTTCACCTTGGAGTATCATTTGGCCTTACTTTTCTACCCAAGATGCTAGAATTCATGTTTCCCCCTCTAGTAGTTTTAGATTATTTCTACAAAACTATATCTTTTGTTATGCTTGTTTGAGCCTTTTATGCTAGGTTCTCTATGGTAAATAAGACTTCTTATTCAATTCTTGGTCCAACATGGAAAACTCATAGAGTTTCGAATTTTTCATATTCACTACTTAGTAAATGCACACATATGGGGGTAGATTGAGTCTCTAGGCATTATCACCTACCCTCTCCACTACTTCAAATGACTCTGCCGCATAGCTTGATCTTATTCCATGACCCTATAGCCCTTGTTTGTTTAGATGCAACCAAACTCTATCTCTCACCTTGAATGCTTCTCATAAATTTCTGTTGATCATGCTAGGCTTTGTATTTTCCTTGTGACTTCTTTAATGTCTCTTATACTTGCAAATGTATATGATATGGCATGCACTCCACACGTGTGAGTAATGTGAATTGATATGGTATGCACTATGTTATGGTGGTCAACAAGTTTGATAGGTCAACTTGTAGGAGGGATAACTTTTGCATATGAATTGCAATTGAGGTTATCTTAACACCATTGGAAAGGTTTCAACGTGTAAAACAATATTGAGAGGCCATTTATGACCCCAAAAATGCTTATTACGAACCCAAAATCACCAAAGTTAGATCTACCCCTAAAATGAGAACTACAATCCAATAACTCCAATTTTTTCCATCTAGAAATTAACAAAATAGATGTCATGTTATATAATGATCCATTCTTAGAGATCATGCATCCCCATTTAGGAAGGATTTTGATCTCCAAAAGATTTTATTAAAGGAGGTGAGGAAAATTTTATTTTACCTTCTCCTAGAGTATCATTTGGCCTTGCTTGGAAATTGTCTTTTCTACCCAAGCTTGCAATTTTTAAAAAGGGACTTATAAATATAAATCAACTTTTCATCCTAGATCTTGAAGCCTCTGATTTTAATTCTTCAAAAGCTAAATTTTTTTCCTAATCACTACTATTATCTTCCCATCTATTTGTGGATGGAAAGTTGTGGATCTCTTCAACTTGGTGTCCAATTTCTCCCAAAGTGTAGTCCAAAAGGCAAAGCAATCTAGTATCTCTATCTAAAATGATCCTCTTTGACACCCTGAAATGCACCCAAACCTATATAAAGCAATTACCTTCATCAAATTGTCTTTGTGAAGAGCATTCAACGCCCCCTCATCATTTATCTCCTTTGCATCCAAAATGTCCATATATTTATTTCTCTTATCACAATTCCTCTATAAAATACCAAACGCCTATATATTTATTGCTTTATCACAATTCCTCTATAAGAAAAGAGAGATTCTTAAGCAATATTTTATCTTTCTTTCCTCTTTTCAACTCCACATTAACTTGTTGATTTTGGAATGTCACATTATCTTAATCATAAAAGGTACTATGGCTAGGCATCCTTATCAACACAAAAATTGCTTGAGATTTACTAAATAAAAAAAAGATGTAAGAGATATCCCTATGGTTAATCATTGTGGTTGACACAAACATTGCGAAAAACTTAATGAATTTAGAAAAGATGTAAAAGATATTAATGTAACATGACATCCTTGAAAATATGAATACAAATAGTGTTAGGAGGTTAATGAATTTAACACAAATAATATTAAGAGTTTAATGAATAATGCTAAAAGCTTAATGAATTTAAAAGAGATGTAAAGGATATCATAGACTCTCTCTTTAAAAAAGAATGTAATAAAGAAGTGAACAAATACAATAGAGAAGTGACACCACGGCTAACAAAGACACTATAGAATTAGGGTAAATATATTTTAAAAAAAATAAACACCATCAAAACAAGGAAGATACAAAGAATACAAGGAATCTGCATGACCAAAATAATAATTTAACACATATACCTAATTATTTTATGGTTCTGCTGTTACTTTCTGTCTCTATAGACTTTGTCAAATTGTTCGATCTATCCATAGAATACTTTCAAATGGTGTATTGGCCTTCGAATTTTAAAATTCCCCTAGAAAGTGAGATTTTATAGCCTTTTTCTTTCGGAGTACATTTTTTTTTCATGGTGTTTAGTTTCGTTTTGTCGGTCTGGTGCCTAGTTTTATGGTTTCCGATATTATAGTTGGTTTTTTTTAAGTATATTAGAAAATTTGGTTGTGTGATGTAAACAGTTTTTGGATATAATTGAGATGATCACTTTTATAGCAAATAACTTTTTGTTGATACATAGTTAGCCCAGTTTCATGGTTTCCGATATTATAGTTGGTTTTTTTTGGAAGCATATTAGAAAATTTGGTTGTGTGATGTAAACAGTGGTTTTTTTTTAATTGACATGATCACGTTTAAAGCAGATAACTTTTTGTTGATACAAAATTGACCAATATTAGAAAAAGTCAACAATATCAGTATATTTAAAAAAGAGAGAGAATAATGTGATATTAATACCATTGTAACTAAAGCAGTCAGTATTATACTTTTTGAACTTTTTGCCTCGTTGATGGGAAATCCGAAATTCCTCTATACTTGAGTAGTTTTAAAGCCACCGTATCTGTTATAGGTTTTGACGTTTTTCTTTGGCCATGTTTTCTGGTAGAATTTAGCAAAAAATTGTTCAGCTGTGAAGTCAACATAATCTGATACATTAGAGAGCTCTGGGACAAAACGCACATTTGGCCATAAAAGATCAAAATTACAATTTTGTTGAGTTTAACTGTTACCATATTCTTTGAGAGCTGGAACAAAAAGCACATTTGGCGAAACAAAATATCAAAATTAAATTTGTTTCGAGTTTAAGTCCCCTTAACTCTGGACTCCATCCACACATTTAATGCACCGGCTACTTTGACCGGCCTTTCCAATTCCGTCAGAGATATCCTATCTACCTAAATTTAGACACATCTCTAACATACAAGTCGCGCGGCTTGAAAGAGGATTTCTAAATTTAGAAGGTAAAATAACGACAATAATAAATCGCTAAAAAAAGGAAAAACTCTTTGGTTTCAGCAGAGCCTGTGTTCGATCACCATCCCTATCTGTGAGCAGTCACCAGAGTTTCGATAAATCGCAGCCCGTCGAACCTTGGCGCGAAAGCCTCCTCAACGCTCTTAGAAGTCGAATTCTGAGAAACAGACATGTCATCATTCTTTGATTTGGCCTGCAGATACCACCAGAAAACCGCTAACAAGACGAAATCCAGAACCTTCTCTCTGAAATTTAAGGGTTAGTATTTCTGACAGCGTTGGAAAGAGGCAAAGCAAAAGATCAAAACGGATCTCAAAATTCTAGCTTTAAAACAAAGTATTGACTGACCGCCGTAGAGGATGCCGTGACTCTGATCTCGTGGTCGCTGAGAGCAGTGAGCGCAGCAGACGCGGCCGCTGCAGCTGCACACATGAGCGCGACGGTTTGCGTCATCTTCAATTCTTCCGAAAAGAACGCTTTCGAGGAATCGAACCCCGGAGCTTACAGAAGAAAAACCCCCTTGCTTTAATCTTGAAAAAGGAGATTTCTTCAAGCTGCGTAACAAACACCTGAATATCAGGTGTAAAGACTGAGACAGGTGGCCCTTCTAAATCTTTCAAATTAATCTTGAAAAAGGAGATTTCTTCGAGCTGCGTAACAAACACCTGAATATCAGGTGTAAAGACTGAGACAAGTGGCCCTGCTAAATCTTTCAAATTAAAAGCAAGAAGATCCGTCCCAGGTTTCGAATCTCTCGGCCGTCCAACTCCTAATTTTTTCACATCAAATTCCGAGTGTAAACTGGAATTTCGACGGCAATTAACAATACTCAACTGCGAAAATTTGAAGACCGAGAAGGAGGCCTAGCCCGTTTTATAAGCGTGCCACGCCATGGAAGCGAATAATTTTAAATTAAAAATAAAAAGCGTGCCACGCCATGGAAGCGAATAATTTTAAATTAAAAATAAAAAGAAAATGTGTCTTTAAAGGTTCGCAATTCAAACAATTCGTACACCTGAGCGAAGATTGGAAGTTGCGTGTTGAATAGCAAATCTCCAGTAATTCGTGGGAGTCGATCGTTCGGCTTTTGTAGGGAATCGGATCCGTAAAACATTTTGATTCTCTGGTTGCTTTTATGATTGGAGCGTCCAAACTGTGAGCACGTGATAAGGAAACTAAATGGGGAGAGGATATTTTTTCAGCAAAAGCGTCCCATCCCTTTGGACTTGTCATTTCATATGCCCCTTAATTCCTTATAAAAAATATTTTTTCCAATTCAAGGTGCATTTTTAATTTACATTTGATAAGAGGAATATGGTAAAAATTTTAGTTTATATTTATATAAAAGTAAAAAAAAAATTATTGGGGTGGGGCAATTAAATATGTGAAAAAATGGTTATACCAATATTTCCACAAAACGTGTGTAATAGTGAATTTTTATATAAATTTTGTTCAAACAAAATAGGTGAAAAAATAGTTATATCAATATTTCCACAAAACGTGTGTAGCAGTGAATTCTTATATAAATTTTGTTGAAAAAGATATATTATTAAGATATATGTTTGTCATCGTAACAAAGTAGTTCCAAAAAAGTGACAAATAGTTTTACAGTAATTGTAATATTTTTTATATATAAATAAAATAATAATAATAATATTTTTTCTATATAATTTTTTGAAATGGTATTACCCAAACAGGGACGCTTAATCTAAATCTTAAAAGAAAAATGCTTTTCAAGGTATTGATAAAAATTATGTGGCTTGTAAATAGAGATTAGTTTATTGCACCTTCACATCCAATCTCTCATAGTGGGCATTAGAATATGCAATTTGTAAATATTGTTTTGTGAATTTATGTTCTGAAGTTTTTGAATTTTAAACTAATCAAAACGCAATACATCAAATTCCTAACAAACTCTACTAATTCTTTTTAGTTCTAGCACTTTTGTCCCACAATTTTGGTCATAGGAAAAACCTTTTTCAATAACCTCTTAAGGAGAAATCTTGGTGCCAAAGTAATAAATTATTCTTTCATTGTCTAAATGGAGTAACAAGCTAATTCATGTCCCTTTCTATAACTAATCCACTACCAATCGAGGGTTGATGCAACTCCCCTACAAGACTATAGTTTATGCATTGCAATTGAACCAATGATCTTGAAGTCCAATGGAGTGGGAAAAATTTTGTTGATGTAAAATCCCCCTTTAACTTGTGCAAATGTTGTCTACATGTCATTTTCTGCATCACAATAAACATTTCCAAAGCTTATCTCCAAAGACAAATTCCACAACCCATTAGTAGATAACACTCCTCATGATAGTTTAATATCCATAAGACTTAACCCCTTTTGATATATGGAAAATGCACATATTTCCTAGAGAACTAGTGGAAATATTCTAGCACCTCCAACCTTAGACTAAAGGAAGCCCCTTAATAATTTCTCCAATCATGCAAAACGAAAAAAAGGAGGGAAATAAAACATAGTAAAGATGAAGATCATACGTAATATTACTAAGAGCATACCATTGGCTTTGTACCTAAATCTTTTGTATATTTTGAAGACATCATTCTCACATGCTTGACAAAGAAAGATTTGCACTAATAAAATGCCCAAATAACACATAGTATCCTCATCTATTATGTGTCATCAAGGACAAGTTAACTATAAAGGTTTATCCTCAGCTCCAATAAGCCAAAAATTAGTATTGTCATCACTAATGATCACCCAAGCAAAAATACAAAAACTTTAAAATAATCCGATGATTTTAAAAAAATCCTTTAGATATAAAACAAGGAGTCGCCTACAAAGTGGGTATGGATCACCTCACTCTCGTTATATTTGGAATACCTCTACTTAGACCCTAAAGTGTGACAACTTCATAAGGTAACACAAGGCGTCCATATCAAGAACATAAAGATGGTGATAAAGGGTATCATTTTTAATTAATTTACCATCACTTTATAATATTTAAAGTAAACTTTAAAGGGCTCGTCTCCTTCTTTCATCCATTGCAAATGGGCTCAAACTTGTGCCCTCCATGTTAAATATTCCTCCAAACACCTAGGTAATTGTTCTTCTTTGGCCACCAATTTCTATCAAGCAACATTAGCATGTCTTTTTCCAAAAAGGTATGTATCTCTATAACTCTTTCCTTAACTCCTCTCTCCTATACCTAGAGCAAGCAATCATCTTGTCCTAACATCTAAGAAACTAACGAGAGCAAGCAATCATCTTGCCCTAACATCTAAGAAACTAAAGAGTTCTTCTAATCATTGGCACCCATCTAAATATCCAACCAATATCACCTTGGGTTTAGACTATAAGCTCCAATCCTTGGGAATCATCTCGCAACATGTTAGATAAATTTTGAGGTAAAAATGGACGTTGTCTATAGACGCCACAAATTCACTCAAACAACAATTTTCTTACTGGAATTTGGTTTTTTTTTTTTCAAAAAATCGGAATGTGAGAGTGTTTGAAGCATTTTTTTATTGTGGGAATGGATTCAACACCATCAAGAACCTGCAAGGCACCCAAATCCTAAAGTTTGACAATTGTAACCCAGAATTAAAATAATAAATAAATAAATAATAATAATAATAATAATAATAATAATGAGGGTCGAGTGAGAAAGGATTCTAAGCCGAGGATAGCAATGGCGGACGGCGTTTAGGGTTTCAGCCACCAGTCCTCAGGGCTCTGCTCTGCCTGCCACGGCAGGTTTGCAAAGCTCTGCCCTCTGTCACCTGGAGCAGCTCTGCCCGCAGCTGACACCACCGTGACATTGTAAGTTTTCAGTATGACGCCCGCGAAGGGGGGGGGACTCTGCCCCTCCCCCAAACCATGCCGGTTCAAAGCAGGAAGGTACCGCAGACGACTCAGAAGTAAATCTAAATGACATTCCAAAGGAAAGGACACCCTCCAAGGATGACGACGCGACTCAGGAAGAAGAAACCACATTTAGATCAACCACTTGCAAACCAGTAGCTGCCATTATTCCCACAGTGGAATTTCCCAGCCACAGAATTAACGCCAGAATCCAATACATGAGGGACCATGCACTTATCGGCAATTTTATAGGTATCTGGCCTACGGAACGAGCTCTTAGTAGTTGGATAAACTCTAAATGGGCACCCAAAGGCCACATATCCCTGCATCTAGGCCCCAAGTGCTTTTTCACTGTTGTCTTTAACTGTCTTGAAGATCGCAATAGGGTTGTAGATGGAGGACCCTACTTCTTCAACGCAGCAGGCCTGTATCTCAGAGGTTGGGTTGAAAGATTCAACCCAGACAAGGAGGATCTCAGCTATGCGCCAGTCTGGATAAGGCTTTACTCTCTTCCATGGGAATACTGGGAAGAATCATCCCTGAAGGAAATAGGAAACAAGCTGGGGGAGTTCATCAAAGCAGCGGAGGATACAAAATACTGCAGATTCACTTCCTATGCGCGCATCTGTGTCTACATGGACCTCAAACAACCCCTGCCAGACAAGGTAAGATTTCGACATGAAGACTCTGAATGGATTCAAATGATTGATTATGAACATGTTCCATTTAGGTGCCGGAAATGCCATAATCTAGGGCATCTGTTCCGGGATTGCCCGCTCAACAGAACTACAACTGACAGCACACATGCAGACAAGAAGGAAGCAGATGGTTTCACAAAGGTTGTTAATTGCAGACGAGGTAACAAAAAACCCTCAGCTAATGCAAAAACAGATTCAGCTAATAAATCAAAAGCGCCCAACCCCAATAGCTTTGGAGTTCTAGCTAATCTGGAATCGCAAGATCCTGCTCAGGAAATGAAAAAGATCAAAGCCCTAGTTCGGGAGCTCCCGGAAGGTCCTTCCCCACAGGTTCAAGATCCTCTACTTGACAAAATGCATACCCCTCCTTCAGATCCTCAAGTAGAAGGCCTCCAAGCAATGGAAACAAAAATCCCAGAATCGAGCAAAAAAAAATCAAATGAATCAGAGGCAGGCCCACCAGAACCAGAGCTGATGGAAGAAGATTCTGAGAATTTTGATATAGGCGAACTAGACATACTCACCCTGAAGCTAGCTTGTAAAACAAGAAATTTCGACAAGATTCCCGAAAGGCAACTGGATAAATTGGAAGAAGTCCTGCAAAAAGCACACAAGAAACACTCGCTTGAGGTACAAATCGGTAGCCTGTGGGACGGTAAATTCATTATAAAAGACAGCAAGAAAAGAGGTCGGAAAACAACCCTGGAAAAAACCATCAAGATAGGTGAAGTGCTTGTAGAGTCAGGTCGACATCCGAAGCTGACTCAGTTTTACAACATCCATCCCAACCCTCCTCAATGAAGCTAATCTCCTGGAATATAAGAGGGCTCAATAGCCCCAGGAAAGGCAGACTCCTAAAAAACATGCTCATGCAGGAAAAACCAAACATCCTCTTTGTTCAAGAAACCAAGTGTAACATGACATTTCTGGAAAAGATAGCAGCAAAAGTATGGCCAGGAGGGCAGGTCTCAGCAGTAGATGCGCAAGGAGCCTCGGGAGGCCTGGCAATCCTCTGGGACTCTAGAATCATACAACTCAGCAATATTCATGCTGACAAGAATTTCATACAAGCAACATTTCACTTGCTTGGTACCAACACTCATGGTCACATCACCAATGTTTACTTTCCGCAGGATTCTCAACTAAAAGCAGAAATTTTGGACCATCTTTTAACACTCAACTCCAACAGGCAATTCCCTCTCTGGATAGCAGGTGGGGACTTCAACATGATAGCACGAACGGAAGAAAAGCAAGGGGGAAGGGACACTGGCATCCGTGATGGTCACCTCCTCAAAGACTTTGTTCAATCGAATTGGTTAATCGATCTCCCTTCAAATAATGGCCTATTTACATGGACCAACAAAAGGGATGGAATCCATCACATTGCCTCCAGGTTAGATCGCTTCCTCATCTCAGACAATGCACCTTATCTTGGAGGAGATCTAGTTTCTACCATCTTGCCTATATCAGGATCCGATCATTGGCCTATTGAACTCCAATGGCAGCGGCCAGGTAATACTACTAAACGCCCTTTCCGCTTTGAAACTTTCTGGCTCACTCATCCTGATTTCAAGGATTTTGTCAGACAATCCTGGATAAAAAACCAACCCTCAGAAAGATCCAAAATGGCCAGATTCCAAAAGAAACTGCAGTCCCTTAAAAAAGAAATCAAACAATGGAATTAGAACATCTTTGGTAACATATTCTCAGCTCAAGCCATTCTTAATCAGGAAATGGAGCAAATCCAGAACCAAATCATCGCTGGTGGACGCACAAGTGATCTCACTCAACAGGAACAGAGGATTGAAGATCAACTGCAAAATAGAGCCCAGCAGGAGGAAATTCTTTAGAGGCAGAAGTCTCGCATTCGGTGGTTAAAGGAGGGGGAGAAGAATACTAAGTTCTTCCACAAAACCACAGTTCAACGCAGAATGCACAACTTGATCTCCCACATCCAAAATGATCAAGGAGAACAAGTGGAAACGCATGAAGGTATAGAAGAAAATTTTCTCTGATACTTCAAGGAAGCTCATCAGGAACCAAACATTGACAGGCTCCCAGCTATTAAGAAAATTCTTCACCACATACCCAAACTTATCACTCCAGAGCACAACCACCTCCTTCTCCAACCAATCCAGTTACATGAGGTGGACATTGCCGTCAAGACCTTAAAATCAGGAAAAGCCCCAGGGCCTGATGGCTTTACTTCAGACTTCTTCCATCACTTTTGGGATCTCATTCAAATCTAAGTCTGGAAATTGGTCGAGGAATCAAGAGCTCTAAGATGGATGTACCCGGGGTTGAATGCCACATTCCTGGCCCTCATCCCCAAGTCTGCGGAAGCCAACAAACCTGATAAATATCGACCGATTGCTCTTTGCAATATCATATATAAAATCGTCTCAAAAGTCATCGCCAATCGGTTGAAGCCTCTATTACCTCTCATTATCTCTCCAGAGCAATCCGGATACGTGGAAGGGCGCCAAATCACAGATGGAATCATCCTCACCCATGAGATCATACACTCTCTGAAGCAAACCAAAAAGCCAGGTATGTTGCTCAAAATAGATCTATCCAAAGCTTTCGATAGCATTAGCTGGCAATACATTCAAAAAATTCTAAATGCATTTGGTTTCGATCCTTCATGGACCAGATGGATCATTAGTCTCCTTTCTTCATCCTTCTTTTCTGTTTTGATCAATGGCATACCCTCTGAAACCTTTCGCCCCTCTAGAGGCATCAGGCAAGGGGACCTGCTCTCGCCCTTTCTCTTTGTCATAGTCACGGAAGGTCTTGGTCGCACCATTAAGTCAGATGCTCTCTCCCACAGACTGAAAGGTCTCTCCTTCAACAACCCCCCCGCCTTCTCCCATCAGCAATTTGTGGATGACAATATGCTCTTTGGTCACCCCTCAATCCAAGAATCTCGACTCCTCAAAGATCTATTGTCTACCTTCTCAAATGCCTCGGGTGCTCTCATTAATCGAGTCAAATCCCAAATCTTCTTCTTCAACACCCCTGTGCCCACTCAAAATTCGATCGCCCGAATTCTTGGATTCACCATCGCAAGTCTCCCCTCCAAATATCTGGGTGCTCCCATGATAGCATCAGCCCTCAAACACTCCTCATGGATAGACCTTTTGGACAAATTTGAAGCCAAGCTCTCTCTCTGGACTTACAGATCCCTGAATATGGCTAGCAGAGTTATTCTCATCAAAGCTATCTTACAATCCTTACCTCTTTAGTTATTCTCTCTATTAGCAGCTCCAAAATGGGTAATCAAAGCCATAAGAAATCTCCAACGCAATTTTCTATGGGGCAGTTCTGGTCACAACCGCAAGTGGGCACTGGTAAAATGGGACAAGCTCTGTCTTCCAAAGAAGTCAGGAGGCATTGGAATCAGAGATCTAGAACTCAACAACACGGTAATGGGAGCCAAATTATGGTGGCGATGGCTAGCCCACCCTAACACTCCCTGGGCCTCATTATGGACAGCTAAATATGCCAGCAACAAACCAATTGAAGACAGAATCTGTATGTCGGAACTAAGTGCTGGCTCCATCATATGGAACGCAGCCATTCAACACAGGCATCTTATCCAAAGGCACTGTTTTTGGGAAATTAGGAATGGAACTACAGCCAGATTTTGGGATGACTCATGGCAGCAATTCCCAAAGCTCCGGGACCTTCTGCAGGATCTCCCACCTACCCAGCATCATCCTCAATATTCAGATACAGTACATAGGTACTGGTGCCCTTCTAATAACCAAAAATGCAGACAATGGAAAGGGACAGATCAAATCCTTGGCGCTGAAGGTAATGAAGGAATCAAACAAAATCTCGCTACAGAACTAAAAAAAAGGCAGATAAACATGGACGAAGGTCTAGACTTGCTCAGATGGGGATATGAAGAAAAGGGCACCTTCTCCACCAGGGAGGCATACAACATCCTAATCAAGGACAGAATCACTAAGGACAAATTATGGGATCAAATCTGGAACTCCTATGTGTGGCCAAAGATATCCACATTCCTATGGCTGTTATCTCATAACCGGATTCTTACATGGGATAACTTGCGCAAACGAAGTTTCTCAGGACCATCAATATGTCTTAACTGCAGACAAGAGGAAGAAACGGTGATCCATCTCCTGCAACAGTGCAAATTGGCGAGGCAACTATGGGGAAAAGCGATCTTTCGATGCCAAAAGGATCACAGGGTTCAAGGCGACCTCAAAGCCACCCTTCGCAACTGGCCTCAATCCCCTTATCAAAGCCGGCTCCTGAACTCTTTCTAGCAACTCATACCAGGTCTCATAATGTGGAATATTTGGAAAGAGAGAAATAGAAGGATATTCAAAAATCAACATCAATCAGTGGACCAACTATGGATTATCCTACTCAGGAATTTAAAAGAATCGCTTTCCATTCATAACTGGACTGCTGAAGATCTTCCATCGAAACCCACAGAAAAATCCATTTGGGACAACTGGCAAATCTCTCTACCTCAACAGGTGGCCACTAATAGCAAAATCACCATCAGACAAAAGAAGAAAACGCTTTGGACTCCCCCCCCTCCCAATCTATTCCAACTTAATTTTGATGGGGCTTCCAAAGGCAACCCTGGGCTTTCGGGTTATGGAGGAGTCTTTAGAGATCATTTGGGTAATCCGCATCTCATTTACCTTGGCTCCAAAGGATGGTATACAAACAATTCAGCGGAATTGGAAGGACTCTGGCAAGGGCTTGCTCTAGCTCAAGAGCATAATTTCTTCCCTCTAGTAGTTGAAGGAGACTCACAAATAATTATAAACATGGGAAAACACCTCTCTCAAGGAGCTCCAGTTCACAAAGTAAGTAAAAGTTGGAGAATGGTGCACAGATTAGATCTTATCCAACAATGGATTGCTCAGCACCAGGCAATCTCTTTCCAGCATACCGTCCGTGAGGGAAACAAACTAGCAGATTTCCTGGCAAATGTAGGAGTCGACATAATCACTGAAGCCTTCTCAGATACTACTTTCACCATTGGTACAGAAGAACAACTCAAGGAATACATCAACCTTGTTGAAAGAGACAAACCTCCTCCAAATGCAGTTACCCCAGATCCAGGTGATCTCCCAGTACCGACACCTCACTCTCCATGCGTGCCCAGTGTCAGGCAGCCGGATCGGCACTTGGACGGACGTTGCAGAGAGTTAATACATCCAGTTTTCGATGAAGGCCATTCAATGTAATATGGCGGGGTACTGTGCGGAGGTCCCTTCAGACATTTATGTTGTTCAGTTGATTGCAAACGCATTAAAGCCGCCCCGCGGCTCGACCTTGCATCCCTCCAGTGATATAATGGCGTCCTCTCCGCTCAAATGCAAACATTCTCTGCATCATTCCCTCCGTCAGCTCGACCTCCAGTTTGTTCAGCTAGAGGTCGATCCCTCAGAGTCTGTTCCTCCCTGGTCTCCCACTGTCATTCTGCAGAGCGTCCGCGGCAAGGTTTTTGGGGAAAATATGACTCGAAGTCGCGGAGTGCCTCGCAGAGGAAGTTCCTCAACCTCCAGAGGACGTGCCCGTCCATCTCCCTCTCCGCTCATCATTCCCATATCGTCCGCCTCCCCATCTTCGCCTCCTCCCACCCCCTCCAGGCCTGCGCCCAATTCCTCATTCTAGAATTTGCGCTTCACTTTTCGGAGGCGTCTCAACCAGCCCATTATTACATTCACCACTACAATCATGGTTTCAGAAGAGGCAGAAATGCCTGTTGAGCCCATCAGTTCTTCCACTACCCCGTCCCCTGAGGAAAGCCTTTCTTACGATGCGGGGGAAAATCCAATTTCAACAGCCATGCACATGCAGGAAGATTCTCCGAAGAATGCTGAGGTTGTTCGCTCTCCAATAGTGGCAGAAGACGAGGTAGTGGCTTGTGGCCCTGTCCAGCATAACTTTGGCATTCTGCACCTAATCAATCAGTCCGAGGAAGGCGCAATGGAGGATGACCAGGCTTCTCAGCCAGCAGCTCCGGAAATGCAGACAGCCAGGAGCGTCGACCCACAGACCTCGGGCGAGTAAGCTCCTCTTCAGTTGGGTCGATGCCTCTGCTTAGTTTTTTTGGAACCTCTCTCCTCTCTTCCGCAGGTTTTTTCTCCTTTTCTGATATGCTTAATGTAATGTTGAGGCCTACCTCATCCCATGTTTGTTTTTTGTTGGGACTCACGGTTTACACCCGCTCTCGTGACTAATCGAAGATTTTTGGTGGTTTACTTCCTCTGCTTGGCATCTCTTGCAAGCAAGAAGTATTTTTGTAATAGTTTCACTCTCTCTGCTGACCTGAGCAAGCTTCTCTCTCACAAGCACAGAGGTCTCTCCCTAACAAATGGTTTTTTTGCTGAGGGCCGGGAAACTGGCCCTCTAAGGCGTAGACCTCACTGTAAATATTTTTACCCCTTTTTTTAATAGAATTAGCGCTTATTCAAAAAAAAAAAAAAAATAATAATAATAATAATAATAATAAATAAAAATAAAAATAAATATAAAAATAAAATAAAAATTATCGGATTTTGTCATAATATTGTTAGAATTTCCATTATTTCCCAGCGAATTTGTGGGTTTTTTAGACTACGCTTAAAAAATGAGCGTCAAAACAAAAATGTACAACAAAAATCAACTTTATAAGAATCAATATGATTCAATATAATGATGTCAACCATGGGGGATGATTCACCATTTTTTGAGTAAAAAAAAAAACTATTTTTTCAACTTGTATTTTCAACTTATCTCCTTACGATTTTACTCAAATTTCAAGTGGGAGCACTCGTTGGATGCATAATTTAATTTTTCATCTAAGGAGTACCCATGTTGCATACTTTCGAAGGGCCCTACTACACGAAAAATGTGAAATACATGAAAATCATGATTGCAATCACATTTTTCCATGTATTTCACATTTTTGTGTAGTATGGTACATTGGAAGTATGCAACATGCGTATTCCTTGGATGTAAAATTATATTATGCATCTAACGAGTGTTCCCGCTCGAAATTTGAGTAAAATTGTAAGGAGATAAGTTAAAAATACAAGTTGAAAAGTGGTCTTTTCTTTTTTCTCTCCAAAACTTGATGATGTAATCTAATCTTATTTTATTGTTTTATAATATTCCTTAAGAGATCCATTTTAGACCTCAAAATTTCTCTAATGACTCTTTTAACTCAAAGTTAGTCACATTTTATTTGAAAGACCCTAAAGTAGAAAAAATAAGAAATATCTAATTTTGAAAGTCACCACTAAAGGAAGATTCTCTAAAGTTGAATATGTAAAAACATACTCACCACACACCCACTATCATTCTTTATGATTTTTTTTGAATCTATCATGTATCTTGTTAGAAGCTTCTCTTACTCGACTAAGTAAACCACCCTCCACAATTGGAGTGTTTATGTGTCCAAATCACATCAAAACTTTGGAATCTAGACTTACATTTCATCGAAACATCTTTCTCTAGAGTTGAAATCATTGAAGCCACTTTTCTTCTATCACCTTCTCATTTCACCATGTTAAAATCTACCAGAGACACCCGCTTTGCATAAGGTAAAGGGTTACCAAGTCAATCCCACAAATAATTGATGTCAAGAAAAAATACATAATGCATACATTTTGTAAAAACTAACCACTTTTCCTATAAACACACCAATAATGAAGATCTGGTCTGAAAGAAACAAGGGACAAATCTAACAAGGGATAATAATAAAACCTCCTTGACCTAATCCGCTCCAAAATGATCCATTCAAACAAACATTCATCCCCATCTACAAATCCAAACTCAAATCATTAACCTCTTGAAAATAGAACACATAAACTCTTTAAATTATTACCATATCTCTTTTTCGGAAAAGTTAAAGACAAGGACTACCCACTAGGACTTTAAGAACTACTTAATCAAGGTATTTTCCTCTGACGAGGCATTACACCAATTGGACTCTAATCTTTTCGATTCCCTTTTTATCGATGTTCATGCCATCTAGGTGTGATTGTTTATGGGAGTTTTTTGATAAAGGCATTGTCTACTGAGTTCACAAATTTGCGTGGAAAGCCATTTTTTGTCAGAATTCGACTCGTTTTTTTTCAAAAAATCTAACCAAAAAGTGTTTGAATCATTTTTTTATGGTGTAAATGGATTCAACACCATAAAAACCTCTAAAACGCCTAAAACGTTGAAGCTTAACAATTGTAACCTAAAATTCCCAAAATTTCTACTATATTTTATTAAAATGTCACTAAAATTTAAACAAAAATACAACTCATTCTCCATAAATAATTTCACCTTAACCACAAACAAGTACAATATTTTCCTTTTCACATCCAATTGACTAAGTTTTCACATCCAAGTGACTAACATGATAAAACACAGAGAGATCACTTATTAAATGGATTGCAAAAGATTTGCCAAAATAATTTGTTTTTAAATTACGTCGGTTATGTGTTTTCTTCTAACTTATATGTACTGGTTTCCTAAATCCAAATTTTAACTTACATGTCCTCTTCTTCCCAAATCCGAGTTAGTAAAGCCACTCATGAATGGAGTCGAATTATAATTAATCTCAAAAGCACGGTCATGAAACAATATTACCTGTAAAGTTAATGCTTGAAACACACGGTGGATGTCATCAAATTTCAACCCCTCACATTACGCATATCTTATGTCCTTGTGTGCATGATAATCTTTTTGGTAAGGTAGTTTATGTAAAAGTAAAAATATATAATTTATATAGTTAGTAAAAATGTTGTACAAGATACTTCCACTAAATTGAGTAATGACCACAGAACATGTGCGAAAGATTCAATGGACGGAAATAAATTCCTCAGCGTGAACCGTTCAACATTGTATGGTGATAAGTCAGAGTAGCGATTATTTGAAGGATGGTTGCACCGATACAAATTGACCTTTTCCTTTATAATATTTGAAGTTATCACTCATTTTTTATTAATATAAAATATAATATTTAAAATTATTCATTTAATTTTTATTGATATTATTTAAAAATTTTAATATTTATTTATATTATTATGTACAAATAAGATGTTTGGAATTAGTGTAGGATGATTATTTTTTTTCCTAATATATAATATTTTCATTGTTGATATGCTTATATGATATAGTATATCTTTTTGTCACAGGTGGAGTATTTACAAATAGTATTACAGAGTGTTTTAGTGTGATAGACTAACAAATATCCCTATTGAGTTAGAACTATATCGATATTATAGTTAAAGGCATCTATCTCAATCTTAAAGAGTTGTTGCATGTCTATCAAGGTGAGGATTGATGTGGAGAAGAGGTAATGTTTCAGATCCTCAAATTCTTTTTGTTATGACTAGGATTAGGAAAACTTTGCTTTAGATCCCACTTAGTCACTTGACTTAAGGGACAAACAATATGAGAGAATCCCAACATAAACCTTTAGTAGAAATTAGCAAAGGCTTAAGAAGCTATGGAGATCTATCACGATCGTTGGGATAATAGACCTCAAATGACTTGGATCTTGGCTAGGTCCACGTGCACCCCATCTTCATCTACAATGTATCCCAAATACTAAATTCTCTACATGCCAAATGAGCATTTATCTAGATTGACAACTTGTGTTGTTGCAAGGTGCTCGGGACTTATTGAATGTGCTACAAAATGTTCTGCTCATGTTCTGTTAAAGATGAGGATGTCATCCAAATATATGATCACAAGAGAGTTTGTGAACAACCATAAGATATCATCCATTATCCTCATGAATGTTGCTAAAAAAGCAATCAACCCAAAAGGCATGACCAAGCACTCAAAAAGGCCTTCTTTAGATTTCAAGGTTGTCTTTCATACATCGTTGGTTTAATTGGAACTTGTTGGTAAGTTAACTTCATATCAATCTTACTAAAGAACTGCATGCCCTTAGACTTGTTAAATTTAAAGACACCAAGTCCTTGGTGCACACTTGTGAAAGATTAATATATTTCTAAATAAATACATACTTATGTTATTGGAAGTGATCATTCAAAAAACATAGAAAGCATGATGGTAGTTGTAATATACTTAACTAGTAGAGACAATGATTACTAGCAATTATTTGAGAAATATGACTTGTAGAAAATTAAATAAGAGAAACAATGATTTAGAACTTGCAAAATATAACATTTGTATTGATAATATAGAAAATAAAGAGTGATGTTCATGGGCCTCTTCAAGTGGGAAACCTCATTTTAGTAAAGCTCCAATACATAGATCCACTGGATCCACATATAGTTTCTTCTTAACAACTTGTGGTCTCATCACTAACAAGTACCAACCACTTTTGAGGGTTATTTAAAAATAATGAGGACATTGTTACATCAAGTAACTAACTACTAGATGGGCCTTATTCAAATAAGATGGTCTCATAGATTAATCACTAACTCATATGTAACCCCAAAGTAGAGAGTTTAGGGTAAGGTCCTAACATGCCCTTTCCCTTCAACAACAATGCTATGCTCAAGCTTGAAGATGTAGAAATTGTTTTAAAACCAATGTTGATCCTAGGTGGCATTGTTTACCTATCTACTCAATTAGGAGATATGGGGTTCCTCCCAAGGAGAGTCTAGGATGATTTTTTTCTCAAGAGGAGTGGTGGGTTTTGCTAAATCCAACTTGGTAGTGTCTTTTGTGGAAATGTCATTAGGAAAGTCCTAGTGGGCCATAGGAATTTGAAATATTCTATGTTATTTACATTTAAACCCTTTCAAACACCTCTCATCACAATTATAGCAAAGTTTGAGGTGTTGACATTTAGCAACTTCTTCCTAAATCAACTTGTGGTTTGTCAAAGGCTGAGAGAGGTAAGGGTTTATTATAAATGTTGAAAGAGGGTAAAGACAAAGAATACATACAATTCTTTTAATTAATTCTATGGCTACGACTTATATTTCGCTAACTTGTTAAGAAATTTCCAACCATGTAGCTAAACAAACCGTCAAAACATAAAATAATAAAAATCTTCATAACACAACATAATTAAATACAACATTAAACTACAACAAATCATAATATATCTTTCAATTTATTAATTACATCAAAATATAAAATAATAAAAATATTCATAACGCAACATAATTAAATACAACATTAAATTACAATAAATCATAATATATCTTTCAATTTTTTTATTAAAAAAAAATTACAATATCTATAGAAGAGATACTTTAAAAGTCAAATCTCCTTTGCAAAAAAAAAATAAATAAAAATTAATGATTAACATTCAACTTCACTTATAAAACAATAGATAAATAAAAATAAAAAATTATAACAATTATACATAAAAATAATATTATAGTATAAGCCATAATACTCTAAACCATCTTAGCACAATAGAAAAAAATGCAGTTGTCTATATGAGAACTTTGAAAGCCTTTCCCGCGATTTTTTCCTGGTCAAAATCCGGCAGCAATTTATGGATCAATTTGATAGCTAGTTTTCCTCTGCACAATCAAAAGGTCCCAAGGTTTTCAGGGTGCTGAATCCCAAATATAACAGTTAAAAACATTAACTGCTAAAAATCAAAGACTTTAAAACCTCATTTCTTTCTTCTCCGATTTCCGGTCACAGGAATCTCCAAAAATAGCATTATAGACACTCCGAAAAAAATAATCTATAGGCCAATCTTTCTTAAAGAGAAATCTCCACAACAAATTAATCAATATTACTTAAAATAAATAAAAGGAAAATTTTATTATTTTATCTAAACTATTTTAAATATATGATTTTCCGAACATAAAATAATGTAAAAATTTGTTCTTAATTCTCATCAGGATTTATTAAGTAATTTTATAATTTTTTTGAATAAATTTATGATAAATATTTTTTTAATTATTTCAATTGTTTTAATTATTTTTTAATAATGTTAAATATTTATTTATATACATGGTGTGAAAATAAATTATGCAAATTGATAAATTATGTTTTTTTTATTAAAATTATAATGATATTAATTATTTTGTGTCATTAACAAAAATATTAATAGTTTAGAGGTTGGTTTTTGAATCTCAAATTATAAATTTACCAATGTGATGATGATGATGGTGATGATGGTTAATGTCCATTGAGACCGAACATTTGTCTATCGGACCTAAAGAAACAAATTATTTATTTTGATTTAACATTTTATTCCTATGCTCAAAAAGCTTGGAGAGAAGCCTCCCAAGCTTACTATAATTTTGACATTGTAAAAGGCTAGGAAGGTCAGTATTGTAACAA
>APFE031663940.1:90477-109860 GCA_000404065.3 Pinus taeda | reverse complement strand
TTTATTACAAAGTATTTCATATATATATAATCAATTTAGATTTCTAATGAAATGTTTGAATTTAAGGAAAGATTGAATAACAAAATGAAAAAAATTCATATTATAAATCTCACATAGTGTAAAATAATCTAATTCAAAAACAAAACCAGTTGTGTGTAAAGTTTCTTGTTACATCAGGAAAATGCTAAAGAAAAAATTGCATCACATTGTCCAAAAATTACAATATGTTTACAATAACACACCATGGTGGTAAAATAACAATGACAATCATAAAATATTTTATTACCAACCTTTTAATACTCAAAAAAATTTAAAAATTAACTTATAAAAATTAAAAATGGTAAAGGAAAGATTTAATCAATTGATACCACTAAAATGTGTGGGATCTATCTCTCTACCAATAATGCTCACCTGGGTCATCTATTTCTCAAATAAATTTTATATATATTCTTATCATAGGTCTTCAATTTAAGAAGATTGACATAGGTAAGGCTGATCACATTTCTTTCACCTAAAAAGAATTTATACTTTCGATTTCAACGTATCGAAGTTTCAAAAGGCAAATAATATTTTCCAGTCCATAAGATATTAAATTCGGTTAGCCTATATATACCCATCTTTAAATTTATACAGGAGGTTAGTCTGGATATGCCCATCGTTAAATTTAAACTTGTATAAATCTAAAGTAGCTATATACAACCCCACTGCATTTAATATATTTAATAGGCTATTGACAACCCCTATGCATTTAATATATTTAATAGGCTATTGACAAGACCATTAATCTCCTCGGGAGAAGCACGATCCATAATATGACGGCGCTACTTTTGCTTAATCGACAATCATGCTTAAAATCTTAAGATAACAAGGTGTAAAAGTCCCATTGCATTCCCACATCTTTTAAACCATCAATAATGTAAAGTCTTGGTGGCCATTTTGAATACATGCATCTATCCAAACCTTTATTTATCCCAATTCCTCATGTCAGATTCCAACTTCACGTGCTTGACATTAATCTTCTCTATAATGATGTGCCTTAAACTAGTGACGTAGCAATCTTGAATTGGTCCTCCCTTTCCTCTCCTATTGGAATCGAGGTTGTTAAATTTGGTACGGTGTACATACTTTACCGCTGGTTTTCTTAATAATTTTTTCATTTTAGAATGCTCTTATCTTTTGGAATTTTATTTTTTTTATTACGTTGAATCGATTCTATCCCATAAAATTGTAAAATCATAATTATTTTGGTGTTGTCATTTTAAAAAGGTTTTTTTAATGATGGTGAATCGATTTTATTTTTTACAAGTTTAAAATAATAGTTATTTTGATGTTATGGGTTTTGTCTAATTTAATATTTAGACACGTATAAACATAAACATAATTGAAGTAAAAATTTCAAATCTGGAATATTTGTTAAATTTAATTATTTCTGTAAATTTAATGTTAATTTTAATTATTTTAACAAAGAATGTTGATGTACTGATAAAATTTTTTGGTGTGGAAATTTGAAAATAATGGAGAATATGAATTCGTTAGGTAGCTTGATTGTGTGTGCATTTAGGAGTTAGATCGTATTTTTCAGGAATTTCTTTGATTTCCCTAACTAAATGGACTCCTATAATATTTGTATCTTTTGATTGTTTATTCAATGAATGTTTAGTAACGCTATTTGGGCAGCCTCTAAGTGTAACTCGTCTCACTTGTGAGTTGTGTAGTTCATTCTTAAATTTTTTCTTCCATATTTTTAAGTTGGTATCAGAGCGTTAGGGTTGAGTTGAACCCTTATGGATGAGACTGGTGGGTGAGCCCTTGTGGCTGAGAGTGATGCGACAAGCCTTTGTGGTTGAGAAAGACTGGTGAGCGTGGAGCCTCCTTTGTTAGTGAGTGTAGGTGTGAAGATATGTTGGCAGAGGCAAGCTCTGCCATATTTATGCATGGAGCAACGTGATCACATTGGAAGGTTGCATTGTCCGTTTGAGGATTGAATCATTGTCCTACACGAAGTGGAGCATAATGGATCTTGGTGTGGATCAGTGGAGGCGAGTCAAGTTGGGATTTGTCAGGCAAAGAAAGGTCAAAACCGACTTGCGCACACTTAGTTAATTGTACAATGCACAAATTTGACAGATTGTGCAACTTTTATTAAGGAAAAGTGCGCAAATTTGCACAACTTTTATTAGGGAAAAGTGAGTAGATTTGTGCAACTTTTATTAAAGACAAGTGCGCATATCCCAGTTTTTTGTGGAATTTATAAATTGGTTAAGCTTCATTTATTTTTTGTTTGAAGTTGTTGATCCTTTCTCTATATTTAATTTGAGCGGAGCATGGAAACCCATCTTGGACGTTGTTGGAGCCATGCATCAAGGATTCGTGGAGCTACTGGAGGTGCTTGTGAAGTGTGAAGCAAGAAGTTGTACATTGTTGAGATTGAGATTTTATGGAAAAATGAGTAATCCACTTGCAGAGACATACCTGAATGAGGCCAATAAATTGGGTGACACCAACTATGTTAACTGGAAATTCAAGTTGCTAACACTACTGGAAGGCTATGGCGTTTAGACCATTACAAAGGGAGAAGAAGCAAAACCTGCTGCAGGCGCGACAACTGCATCAATTCAGGACTAGGAGAAGTGGGAAAACAAAGTAAAGGTATTATTAAGGATGTCTGTTGAACATAACATTATCCCTCACATTTGTGATTGTAAGAGCTGTAATGAAACCTAGAATACAATAAAGGATTTGTATGAAACTAAAAATACAAATCAAGTCCTTTTTTGAAAAATTAATCTCATGTATATTAAAATAGAAGAAAATGAATCTCTTAGTGCATTTGTTTTAAGAATTAAAAACTTGAAAGATAAGTTGGGAGATATAGGAGAATTAATACATAATACTGATATTGTGACAATCACCTTAAATGGAATGTTAAAGGACTATCAAATGTTTATTATAGGTTTTGCAGCAAGGGAGAAAGCTCCCACCTTTGAGGAATTGATAGGTATATTAATGCAGGAAGAAGAGAGGCACAAGAATTTAAAGCCTCATAATCCAGATTTAGCACTGTTGGCGAAAAATATGTATTTTCAAAGGGAAACAAGGAGGAAGAAGTAAAGGTGGAAGACCATCTTAGAAAATTCCATTTCCTAAACCAAATCAAGGTATGCCATCTATAAGAAATGATTCTGAAATAAAATGTTTCTATTGTGGTAGAAGTGGGAATCTTGCTAAAGACTGCTATTAGAAGAGAAGTGATGAAGCTAGGCATAATAAGCACATAAGACACTCAAGACATTTTATAGGAGAAGGCCTGAATTCTGATTAAAAATATTAAGTTTTTTATGTCTAATGTTGCGCTTTCTGCTGAAACGGATGTGTTAATGCTTGGTTTGTGGACTCTAGAGATTCAATTCACATGACATGCAATAAGCACTAGTACAAAAAATTTAAGTAAATAAGAAATGGTGGGAACATCTATCTTGGAGATGATCGTGCACATCAAATCATGGGATATGGAGATATTCCAATGACTTTACCAAATGTTAGTGTTTGGTGCATCCATAATGTTATGTATGTGCCTAGGATTAAGAAAAATCTGGTTTATGTGTCCACAATTACAAACTCGAATTTGAAGGTTGAATTCCTCAAAACACATTGCATAGTAAAATACTTGATGGATCATTGAAAACTTGTTGCTTCAGGAGTCAGAGTTGGAGGCTTGTACAAGCTTGATGTCACTAGCAAGAGTCATCGAGCACTGAATTCTACTGCTATGTCAACTGAAAGTCTTCGGCACTAGAGGTATGGTCATATCAATTATCATGATTTGTTGTGATTGCAGAAACAAAGAATGATTGAAGGAATCCGTATGTTAAAGAATGAATATGATGCTTGTGAAGGCTATGTATTAGGGAAAATTCACAGAGATGAATTCCCCTCTAATTTTGATAGGAGAAGAAGAGATGTATTAGAACTTGTGCATTCTAATGTTTGTGGACCTATGCTGACCAAATCCGTAATATGTGATTATTATTTTATGTTGTTTATTGACGATTATACAAGGTACACTTGGGTGTACTTCCTTAGGAAAAAGAGTGATGCCTTTGAGTATTTAAAATAATTCAAAAACATGTCAGAGAAGAAAATAAAGAAGTTTATACGGATCCTCCATTCAGATGAACGGGGAGAACACAGTTTGTGGAACTTCATCGAGTACTGCAAGGATCAGGGAATATTGCAAAAATTAACAATACCCTACACTCCATTACAGAATAAAGTTGCAGAAAGGAAAAAAATGACGTTGGTGGAGTGTGCACGAAGTATGATCAAAGATAATAACCTCTCAAATGATTTTAGGGCAGAGGCCATTAGTATTGTTGTTTATTTAAAGAACAAAAGTCCAACAAGGTATCTTGATCTTAAGACCCCATTCAAATCATTGTATGGTTTTAAATCAGTAGTTCGTCATTTGAGGGTATATGGGTGTAAGGCCTTTGCACATATTCCGAAGGAGAATAGAAAAAAATTTGATGCTAAAGGTATCAAATGTATTTTTGTAGGATACTGTTCAAAATTTAAAGCTTATAAAATGTTTGATCCCTTTACTCATAGAGTATTTGCAAGTACAAATGTAATTTTCCATAAGAAGGCAGATGAAGGAAACAAGGACAACAAATATGAAAGGTGGCACATACTTCCTGATTTTTAATACAATAAAGCAAAAGCAAAAGACAACCAACAACAACAACAAAAGCTTGAGCAAGAATCCAATGATATGGACACCACCAGTAGCTAGAGTCCGAATAGAGGTGGAGAAGTAACTTCATAGAACAGGGGTGAATATCGTGAAGTAGGAAGGAGATCTACTCAATAAATTCGCCTACTTGAAAGGTATAAGGACTATGCCTTGATGTGTAGTGTTTTGAATGTTAAAGAACTCATGAGTTTTAATGAAGCTAATGAATATGAAGAGTGGAGAAAAGAAATGAAGGAAGAATATTAATCTATAATTAAAAACAAAACCAGGGAATTCACTGAATTGTCTAAAGATAAAGAGTCCATAGGATGTAAATGGTTGTACAAACCCAAATTTAAAGAAGATGGTACTATAGATAAATATAAAGCTAGTTTGGTGGAAAAAGGGTACTCACAAAAGGAGGGCATTGATTATGTAGAAACATTTGCACCTGTAGCTAAATTAAATACCTTAGATTGTTAATTGCATTAGCTACAAAGTACCATTATAATTTGCACCAATTAGATGTAAAATTTGTTTTTCTAAATGGTGATTTAAAGGAGGAGATGTATTTGACACAACCTGAAGGGTTTGTGAGAAAGAGGCAAGAACATTTAGTTTGTAGATTAAAGAAATCTTTGTATGTGTTGAAGCAGGAACCTAGGTCGTGATATGAGTGTTGCACTCCCCGTTAATGGCGGTGTTGATCCAATGCTCCCGTGTGTTTTGTGGCATGTGCTTAAATCTAGCGATGTGTCTGTTTACTAACACCTGCGGGTTTTGGAAATCGTGACTCTAACAACTAGTTTTAGAGCCAAAGGGTCGAATATCCACTGTGCAAGCCACTTAGTGCCTTATTATGTTTGGAGCTGTTGGAAGATCTGTCCAGGAAATAGATAAGGAACACTAGAACTAAAAGGTCATGGATCTATGTTGAAACGTGTCGCTGGAGTTTGAAATGTGGAGATCCATGGAGTTTGGAGTTGAAACATGGTGCTCGTAAGTTTTTTTCCACATCAAGCTTACACGTATACGTCAAGTTTTTTCTCAAACCAACATATGCATGTGTGAAATAGGAAAATGTTAAAACATTATATATGCTTTTATATTTATTATGAAACATATATAATTATATGTTGGAATTTTGAAAATTATATTTTAAAAAGGAGCAGGAATTTTGAAAAGGGTATTTTAAAAGGAGAAAGAGTAATAATTACAGTTTTATTTTTAAGTGGGGTTTTTGTGTTTTGGGGTGTGAATTTGATTGAAAATGGAGACATCAGTTACAAATATGGAGAAGTTGAGCAGGGCTAATTTTTCCCTATGGAAATCACAGATGGAGGATATACTGATTTTAAAGGATCAGTATTTTCCGATTGAGGGCACAACAAAGAAACCCTCATCGATGACAAATGAAGAGTGGAATAAGCTAGATAGAAAGGTGATTGCAAACAATCCGCCAATATTTAGCAAAGAATGTTTATTTCAATGTGTCTGGAGAAAAGACGGCTAAAGGATTATGGAAGAAGCTCCATGATCTATATGAGAAGAACACGACATCAAACAAAGTGTTCTTGATGAAGAAGCTTTATAATCTCAAAATGAAGGAGGGTGCTTCAGTTGCTGAGCACTTGAATGCATTTAATATTATTACTAATCAGATTGCCTCTGCTAAAATCATTTTAGATGATGAAATTAGAGCTATTTTGCTAATGTGTTCTATGCCAGAAAGCTGGGAAAATTTAATTGTAGCTATGAGCACATCAACAACTATAGGGACCCTGAAATTTGATGATGTCAGTAGTAGTTTAATGAATGAGGAATTGCGACGCAAGTCAATTGCGGAAAACCAGGGAGGAGAAGCTCTAGCTCTAGCTGATCATGGTAGGAGAATGGATCGAGGTCGGCAAGGGCGATCAAGATTGAGAGGCCGATCAAAATCAAGGAGAGGAAAGATCATCTACTTTCATTGTGGAAAACCCGGGCACATGAAGAAATAATGTCGATTCTGGAAGAAAGGACAAAAGGATCAGAGACCGTCTAGTACAAATCACAAGTCATCCAACACAAATGAAGGTGAGACTACTGCTGTAGCCATAAATGGTGGTGTTTTGTTTACTGTTTCAGTAGAGGATGCATGTGTATATACATCTAGCAGTAGCTTTGATTGGATCCTTGACTCTGGGGCATCTCACCATGTAACCCCACGCAAAGATAGTTTTGTTTCATATAATCCTGGTGATTATGGTAGAGTGCATTTGGGGAATAATCATTTTTGCAGTATTGTTGGAGTGGGAGATGTCAAGATCAAGATGAAAGATGGATAAGATATATTGTTGAAACAGGTCAGGCATGTACCAGAAATGTACATGAGTTTAATCTCTATGGGACGACTAGATGATGAAGTCTATTCGACAAACTTTGGAAAAGGAGGCTAGAAAATTAGCAAAGGAGCATTGGTCATGGCCAAAGGACCCAAGACAGGAACATTATACACATTGAAGACATTGATAGGAAAATCAGATTTGTCTACTATCACAAAAGAAGGAAATTCAGCAGATCTGTGGCATAAGCGTTTGGGTCACATGAGCGAGAAGGGCTTAAAAATCCTTGTTGGTAAAAATTTATTGCCAGGTTTGAAATCCTACAATCTTGATCTTCGTGAGCATTGTATATATGGTAGACAAAGAAGGGTTTAATTCCTTAGAGGTGGTCATGACAGAAAGAAAAATGTGTTAGAATTGGTACACTCAGATGTGTTTAGGCTTGTTAACATCAAATCATTAGGAGGAGCATCATATTTTGTAACATTTATAGATGATGTGTCCAGGAAGGTTTGGGCATATCCTATGAAAAATAAAAGTGAAGTATTTGGAATATTTCAAAAATTCCATGTTGCTGTTGAAAGAGAGACTAACAAATTGCTGAAGTGTTTAAGAACAGATAATGGTGGAGAATATTGCTCAAATGCATTTAAGGAATATTGTAACAGGTTTGGCATAAAGCATGAGAAGACTGTGCCTGGTACTCCTCAACAGAATGGTGTTGCAGAAAGGATGAATCTCACCATTATGGAAAAGGTGCAAAGTATGTTGTCCAATTCCGGTTTGGAGAAGAATTTTTGCGCTGAAGCAATCAGGACCGCTTGCTACCTCATAAATAGATCTCCAACTACATCCTTGGATGGCAGTATCCCTGAAGAAGTTTGGATTGGTAAGAATTTTAATTATTCTCACTTGAAAATATTTGGATGTGAAGCATTCGTACATATTCCCAAAGAAAATAGAACTAAGCTAGATGATAAATCTATGAAATGCATTTTTTTGGGATATACAGATGAAGATCTAGGTTATCGTCTGTGGGATCTAGTCAAACATAAAATTATTAGAAGAAGGGATGATATATTTAATGAGTCAAAAATGTTCAAGAGGACTGTAGGTGAGTTGGAGGTCAAGAAGGTTATTGGCAGGTTTAAAGAGCAGCAGGAAAACATACCACCAATACAAGAAAATTAACAGCAAATTTAGGAGGATGTTCCCAACAAGTGGTATCAAAGCCAAAGGTCTCAAGTTCAAAACACACCTGCCTCGCGTTGAGGGGGGAGATTGTGGCGCTCCCCGTTAATGGCGGTGTTGATCCAATGCTCCCGTGTGTTTCGTGGCATGTGCTTAAATCTAGTGATGTGTCTGTTTACTAACACCTACAGGTTTTGGTGTAATGGCAATCGTGACTCCAACAATGAGAAGATAGATTCCTTCTTTCTTCAATAGGGTTTTATGAGGAGCCAAAGTGATCTAAATATGTATACCAAATTTGATGCAAAGGGGCATGTAGTACTTTAATTTCTTTGAATGTTGATTATTTAATTATTAAAAGAAATTTAGTTAAAAAAATTGATGGAATTAAGGTGCATATGTCACAAGTATTTGAGATGAAAAATCTTGGTGAGTTACATTATTGTTTAGGTCTTGAAGTTTAGAGAGATCCTTGTTAGACTTTTGTCTCTCAAGGTAAGCATGTCAAAGAATTGCTTAAGAAGTTTAAAATGGATCAGTGTAAAGTTGCCTTTTTTTCAATGCACAAAAATGTGAAACTTCATTTTGATGATGGCTCAAAGGAGGTTGATGGTATATTGTATAGACAACTAGTTGGAAGCTTGAGCTATCTTACTACAACCAACCCTGACATAACATACTCTATTAGTGTGTTAAGTCATTTTTTGGCAAGACCTCTAGAAAACCATTAGAGAGCAGCGAAATATATACTTAGGTATCTTAAAGGAACAATTGATTTTGGTCTTAAGTATATTGATTCATTTGATGTTGAGATGACATGTTACTCCAATTCATATTGGGCTGGTAATCAGATGATAAGATATCTACTACAGGTTATGCATTCAACATTGGATCTAGGATTGTTTCATTGTGTAGCAAGAAGCAACCTACTGTATCTTTATCATCCACTGAGGCAGAGTATAAAGATTTGTGTGTAGCAACTTGTGAAGTTATTTGGTTGAGGAAAGTTCTTCAAGATGTTGGAGAAAAACAAAAGAAGCCTTTTGTGATCTAATGTGACAACTAGAGCTTGATCAAGTTGGAAAACAATCCAATGTATCATGCAAGAACAAAACATGTTGATGCTCAGTTTCATTTTAGGAGAGAGAAGATACAGTCTAAAGAAAATTTTCTTGAATATTGTAATACTTAAGAAGTTGAAATTTGATTTGTTTAGGGATATCTTATGTGCGCAATTAAATCCTTTCTCCATTAAGGGGGAAACTTGAAAACAATGGATAATGGATTCGTTAGGTAGTTTTGATTGTGTGTGTATTTAGGAGTTAGATCCTATTTTCCAGTAATTTGTCTGATCTCCCTAACTAAATGGACTCCTATAATATCTGTATATTTTGATTGTTTATTCAATGAATGTTTAGAAGTGTTGCTTGGGAAGCCTTCAGGTGCAACTTGTATCACCTGTGATTTGTGTGGTTCATTCCCAAATTTCATCATCCATATTTTTAAGTTGGTATCAGAGCATCAGGGTTGAGTTAACCCCGTATGGCTAAGACTGGTGGGCTGAGCCCTTGTGGCTAAGATTGATGCAGTGAACCTTTATGGCTGAGAGAGACTGGTGAGCATGGAGCCTCCTCCATTAGTGAGTACAGGTGTGATGATCTGTTGGCAGAGCCAATACCTGCCATATATTTGCGTGGAGTAACGTAATCACATTGGAAGTTTGCATTGTCCATTTGAGGATTGAGTCACTATCCTGCATGGAGTGGATCATAGTGGATCTTGGTGTGGATCAGTGGAGGTGAGACGAGTTGGGATTTGTCAGGAAAGGAAAGGTCAGATATGGCCTGCACACTATCAATCAATTGCACAATGCACAAATTTTTGTAGCTTTTATTAGGGAAGAGTGAGCAGATTTTTGCAACTTTTATTAAGGAAAAGTGCGCAGACTTCGACAAACCTATAAAAATTTTCTTATACGCACTGTAATTATGGTAAGAGTGCACAAATCCATTTTTTTTGGAATTTATAAATTGATTAAGCTTCACTTGTTTTTATATGTTGAGCCTTTCTCTAGATTTAATGTGAGCAAAGCGTGGAACCCCTTCTTGGATGTTGTTGGAGTCATGGATCAAGGTTTCATCGAGCTACTGGTGGTGCTCGTGATGTGTGGAGTAAGAAGTTGTGCACTATTGAGATTGGGATTGTATGGAAAAATGAGTAATCTACTTGCAGAGACATACCTGAATGAGGCCAAAATTGGATGACACCAACTATGTTAACTGGAAATTCAAGTTGCAAATAATGTTGGAAGGCTATTGTGTTTGGACCATTACAAAGGGAGAATAAGAAAAACCTACTTTAAGCGCGATAGTTGCATCGATTCAGGATTGGGAGAAGCGGGAGAACAAAGCAAAGGTAGTATTAAGGATGTCTAATAAAAATAATATTATCCCTCACATTTGTGATTGTAAGACCTCTAATAAACCCTGTAATACACTGAAGCATTTGTATGAAACCAAAAATACAAATTGAGTCCTTTTCTTAAAAAGTAAACTCTTGTATATTAAAATGGAAGAAAATGAATCTATTAGTGCCTTTGTTTCAAGAATTAAAGACTTGAAAGATAAGCCGGAAGATACAAGAGAATCAATACCTAATATTGATCTTGTGAAAATCACCTTAAATGGAATGTCAGAGGATTATTAGATGTTTATTACAAGTCTTGCTGCAAGGGAGAAACCTCCCACCTTTGAGGAATTGAAAGGTATATTAATGTAGGAAGAAGAGGGGCAAGAATTTAAAGCCTCAAAATCCATATTTAACAATGTTGGTGAAAAATAAGCTCTTCAAAGGGAAACAAGGAGGAGGAAGTAAAGGTGGAAGTTTATCTCAGAAAAGGTCATTTCCAAAACCAAATCAAGGTATGCCATCTATTAGAAATGATTCTGAAATAAAATGATTCTATTGTGTTAGAAGTGGGCATCTTGCTAGAGACTGCTATAATAAGCACATAAGACATTTAGGACATTTTGCAGGAGAAGGCTTGAATTCTGATCTTAACAATCTTAAGTTGTTTATGTCTAATGTTGTGCTATATACTGAAAAAACTTATGTTAAAGCTTGTTTTGTGGACTTTGGAGCTTCAATTCACATGATACGCAATAAGGACTGTTACTGAAACTTGAAGGAAATAAGCAATGGAAGAAACATCTATATTGGAGATGATTGTGCACATTAGATTATGGGATATGGAGATATTCCAATGAATTTACCAAATGGAAGTGTGAGGCACATCCATAATATTATGTATGTGCCCGTGATCAAGAAAAAAATGATTTCTGTTTCCACAATTACAAACTAGAATTTGAAGGTTAAATTCTTCAAAACACATTGCATAGTAAAAGACTTGTTGGATCACTGCAAACATGTTGCTTCAGGAGTCAGAGTTGGAGGCCTGTAGAAACTTGATGTCACAAACAAGAGTCATCAAGCAATGAATTCTACTTCTATGTCAATTGAAATTCTTTGGCACCAGAGGTATGGTCGTATCAATTATCATGATTTGTTGTTATTACAAAAACAAAGGATGGTTGAAGGACTCCTTATGTTCAAGAATGCGTATGTTTCTTGTGAAGGTTGTCCATTAGGAAGAATTCATAGGGATGAATTCCCCTTTAATTATGATAGGAGAAGAAGAGATGCATTAAAAAATTGTGCATTTTAGATTTTTTTGGACCTATGCAGACCAGATCCCTAGGAGGTGCTTATTATTTTCTGTTGTTTATTAACAATTGTGCAACATACACTTGGGTGTACTTCCTTAGGAAAAATAGTGATGTCTTTGAGTATTTCAAGGAATTCAAAAACATGGCAGAGAAGTTACCAGGGAAGTTCATAAGGATCCTCCATTCAGATCAAGGGGGAGAATACAGGTTGGGGAACTTTGTCAAGTACTGCAAGGATCGTGGAATAATGAAACAATTTACAAATACGCCACACTCCACAACAAAACAATGTTGCAGAAAGGAAAAACATGATGTTGGTGGAGTGTGCATGAAGTAAGATCAAAGTTAAGAACCTCTCAAATTCTTTTTGGGCAGAGGCCATTAGTATTGTTGTTTATTTAAAGAACAAAATTCCAACAATGTATCTTGATCCTAAGACCCCATTCGAAGCCTTGTATGGTTTTAAACTAGCAGTTAATCATTTGAGGGTATTTGGGTGTAAGGCCTTTGCACATATTCCAAAGGAGGACAAAAAGAAACTTGATGCTAATGGTATCAAATGTATTTTTGTAGGATATTGTTCAGAATTTAAAGCTTATAAAATGTTTGATCCCTATACTCATAAAGTGTTTACAAATAGATAATTTTTGATGAGCATGCAGATGAAGGAAACAAGGACAATAGCTATGAAAGGTCGCACATACATCCTAAAGTTGAAGACAATAAAGAAAAAGAAGAAGACAATGAGCAACAACAACAAAATCTTGAAGAAGAATCCAGTGATATGGACATCACCAATAGTTAGAGTCCACCCAGAGGTGGAGAGGTACCTTCATAAAAAAGGGGTGAATACAATGAAGTACAAAGGAGATCTACTTGATATATTTGCCTACCTAAAAGGTATAAGGACTATGCCCTGATGAGTAGTGTTTTGAATGTCATAGAACCCACGAGTTTTAATGAAGCTAATTAATATGAAGAGTGGAGAACCGAGAATTCAATGAAATGCCTAAAGATAAAGATCCCATAGGATGTAAATGGTTGCACAAACCTCAGTTTAAAACAGATGGTACTATAGACAAATATAAAGCTAGATTGGTAGGAAAAGGGTATTCACAAAAGGAGGGCATTGATTATGCACAAACATTTGCACCTGTAGCTAAATTAGATACCATTAGATTATTAATTGCATTAGCTACAAAGTACCATTGGAATTTTCACCGATTAGATGTAAAAGTTTCTTTTCTGAATGGTTATTTAAAGGAGGATGTGTATTTGACACAACCTAAAGGGTTTGTGAGAAAGGGGCAGGAATGTTTAGTTTGCAGATTAAAGAAAGCATTGTATCGGTTGAAGCAAGCACCTACTTTGTGGTATGAGAAGATAGATTCCTTCCTTCTTCAATAGGGTTTTATGAGGAGCATCTGAATTTGTATACCAAATTTGATGCAAAGGGGCATGTAGTACTGATTTCTTTGTATGTTGATGATTTAATTATTACAGGAAATTCAGTCAAACAAATAGATGGAATTAGGGTACAAATGTCACAAGTATTTGAGCTAAAATATCTTGGTGAGTTACATTACTATTTAGGTATTGAAGTTTGGAGATATGTTTGTCAAATTTTTGTCTCTCAGGGTAAGTATGTCAGAGAATTGCTTGAGAAGTTTAAAAAGGATCAGTGTAAAGTTTCTTTTGTTCCAATGCGACATAATGTGAAACTTCATTCTGATGGTGGTTCAAAGTAGGTTGATGGTACATTGTATAGACAACTGGTTGGAAGCTTGAATTATATTAATACAACCAGACCTAACATAACATACTTTGTTAGCCTATTAAGTCATTTTTTGGAAAAACCTCTAGAAATCCATTGGAGCAACAAATGATGTACTTAGGTGTCTTAAAGGAACAATTGATTTTGGTCTTAAGTATATTGATTCTTTTGATGTTGAGCTGACATGATACTCAGATTTAGATTAGGCTAGTAATCTGGATGATAGGAGATCTACTACAAGCTATGCATTCAACATTGGATCCGAGATTGTTTCATGGAGTAGCAAGAAGCAACCAACTGTACCTTTGTCATCCGCTTAGGCAAAGTATACAACTTTGTGTGCAACAACTTGTGAAGTTGTTTGGTTGAGGAGAGTTCTTCAAGATGTTGGAGAAAAACAAAAGAAGGCTATTATGATCAAATGTGACAACTAGAGCTTGATAAAGTTAAAAAACAATCCAATACATCATGCAAGAACAAAGCATGTTGATGCTCAATTTCATTTTATTATAGAGAAGATACAACGTAAATATTTTTTTCTTGAATATTGTAATACTTGTGAAAATGTTACTGATATTTTCACAAAGCCCCATCGGAAGATGAAATTTGAGTTTTTTAGGGAGATCTTAGGTGTGCAAATAAATCCTTTCTCCATTAAGATGAAAACTTGAAAATAATGGAGAATGGATTCATTGGGTAGTTTTGATTGTGTATGTATTTAGGAGTTAGATCCTATTTCCGAGGAATTTGTTTGACCTCCCTAACTAAATGGACTCCTATAATATCATGATATTTTGATTGCTTATTCAATGATTATTTAGAAATGTTGTTTGGGAAGCCTTTAGGTGCAGCTTATCTCACCTGTGAGCTGTGTCGTTCATTCCTAAATTTCTCCTTCCATATTTTTAAGTGGGAAATCACTAGTGACCAACAATTTTCCCATCAAATTCTATCCCTGGGCATAACAATGCTTAACTTTGTTGTGTATATAAACTCATTATACAATTTAAATTTAAGGTTGAATTAAATATAAAGTTTCTTTCATTTTTTTAAAAACCCTTTTTAGCACAAATGATATTTATATCTCACTTTGAGATTTACTTAGCTAAATTTAACTTGGTTGGAGATTCTGAAAATATTTTGAAATTTAGAAATATTTTGGAATTTTTAGAACATAAGGAAGAGAAACAAGTATAAAGTTAATTCTTTAACTTTGTTTTTGTTAGTTAAATTCCAAAATATTTTCAAAATCTACAATTAAAAAAAAAAAAAAACCTTAGTTGTTATTAATAAATAAATTATTTGGTTTTTGTTGAGTATATGTCAGTGGAGATAAACTTAAGCGTAGTCTATAGAACCCACAATTATCATTCAAATAAAAAGAAAAACGATGCAGCCTAGGTCTCGATTCTCGAATCTCTACACCTTCCCTCTCCTGACATTTTCCGCACCAAATTTCGATAGTAAACGACAATTTCAACGATAATTAACAACTTCTCTTAAATTGTGGAAATTTGGAAACAGAAAAGGAAACCATGCCCGTTTTATAAGCGTGCTACGCTAGCGAAGCGATTGATCTTAAATTAATTAAAAAAAAAGTTGTGTAGTTTATGTTTCCATATTCAAATAATGGTGTTGTTTAACTACGAGAGTTTTATTGAGATTTTAGAATCTGGGAAATTTTATTTTTTTTGTTTAAATTGGGTTTTTGACTAAATATATGAGTTCAACACTTTGTAAAACCCATAGGGCACTTGGATTGTAGCAGATTGTAGAGAGTTCACAAGTCAAACTCGTGATACCAGCTAATCCCTTGGGACAATTTTGACCAAAAAAGTTGTCAAAAACCCTCCAAAAAGGCTTAATGGATAGACTACGACTTCAAATAATTCATCAAAATCAGTTGCCTTGCTAGCTATAATCTCCATGAGTTAATAGAAAAAGCATATGCTAGTAATTCCAACATACCAAAAACAACCAAAGGTCCAACTACGTATTCCTTAAGAACACTAGTTCCTCAACCATGCAAAAACTACTTACTAGAAATAGTTAAGCATCTGATAGTACACTGTCCCACATCTGATCTCAACTGGGTCTCTGACAGAACTAACATGCAATAGTTATCCATGAGTGAATCCTCAGTTATCTAAAATAATAGTTGTCACATGCATGCAAGCATTAACAAACTACATTTTATTATTTTAACAACTTGTTAAAATAATCTAACTGGACTTGACTAGTTAGAACTAAGTCAACTGATTCTCTCATTATAAAACTCATGCTTTTTCCCTCAATCAGTGGAGGAAACTCATGTGCATGCTCACAAAGACATCAAATTCGAATTTCCTTAATTAATTAGCTCAACTGAATTAATTAATTAATATTTCAAACTGCTGTTAAGACCAAAATTAATTTTACTTCCTATAGATAGACTATGGACTGCTATAAATAGGAAGGGACCCATAAATGCTATTTTTAGAACTTTCTATTTTTAGCAGTTTCACCTCTCACCCAATGTGGCCAATGACCTCACTGGCCAAACTGCTATTTTTAGACATGTTATTTTTAGCCAGTCTATTTTTAGCACATTCTAAATTTAACATTTCTTGTTGCACATTTTTTAACACTCCCTGTCAACAAGAAAGGCTTTCTCTCGAACTCGATCCTGTAACTCTAGAATGTTCTGTATGCAACACATCTACTAGGTCCACTTGCTCCAACAACACTTGGAACAAAAACACTCCCAACTGACCACTCTGTTGGGCTAGGAACATACTCTGATACTGAATCTCTACCTGTTGCTGACAAGTGTTCCCTCTCTGACATCTGCACTACTGCAACATCTCCATGCATCTCGCACCATTGCACACCTCTCTGTGCCACCTAGCATTGTGCAAAACACTTGTGCCTCTCGCATTGTTGCAGCCTACTAGCTATGTGTTGTCTTGGGATTCCTTGCACTGTCGCTCTCTCTGTCGCTCCATCCACATCTGTCTCTACCCAATCAGTCAGTTCCTGCTACTCCACATCGGGGCTCCTATAGCAAGGTATCATCCAAGAGGTTGGGTACCTCAAGGATCCTGCCCCTCCTCCTTGGGACAATCATTCTATATTGCCCCACCTCCTACATAGAGGTATGGTTGAATGTGATCCCTTTGCCCACCTGGCACGAAGTTTCCCCTTACTTAAGGTCTCTGCATGAGTAGATGTCTCTACTCGATCTCCACTCAACTTACCCTGTTGTGGCTGCTCCACAACCTCTTGAAGCTGTTGCATCAATCGTGGCTCCTCCACAATCATATGAGATTTCTTCTGGCTCTGCATGTTGAGAGGCAATATACCCTCCCTCTCAACCACCAAGTCTCCATCAGTTGCCTTGCTGCTCAAGGCTTTGCATGCATCTTGAACCTCAAGAGCATACAGTTCTTGACCCGTGAACCAATTTGCTTCACCTGTCTAGTGATGATGTGTCTAAGGAAAACCTTTCCCTTACTGAAGACTACATCATAGCCTCTATCTTCCAACATCGCAATCGACACCAAGTTTCTCTTCTGTCCTGGTACATACTTGACATCGGTCAAGGTAAGGCGAGATCCATGCTCCCTCTGAAAAATAACTGTGCCTACACCAGAGACACTATACTTCTCATCATTACCCATCACTATGAGTATTTGGAGATATTTCTCCTCCAAAGTACTGAACAAACTCTTGTCGCCAATCATGTGGAAAAAAATCCCACTGTCAAGAAACCAACCTCTTCCCATCATGGATGAAACCATGCATGCGAAGAGTGTGAAATCCAACTCAAACCGTGAAGCAAGTGCCTCACCTTCAGATCCTTCCCTGGATCCCTTCTTGGATTTCCTCTGTGGATAATTTGCAACATAATGGCCCACCTCATGACAACAAAAGCATCATACTTTTGATTTTTCAACCTTCTTCCCATCATTGGAAGAACTGGATTCGGAAAGAGAAACCTTCTCCTTCTCCTTCTTCGCCTTACTCGCTAAGGCACAGTTCTCCTCATCATGCATGGATGAAGAACTATCTCTGGTGCTCTGTCTGATCTCCTCCTGCATCAAATCCGACCATAGTTGTTCCCAATCTGGTAGTTTCTCCCTTCCATTCACCGAGTCCTAGTAGCTATGCCAGCTCTTAGGAAGGCCAAGGAGTACTAGACTCACCATATCCTCATCTGATGTCACGACCCCTACACTTGCAAGCTCATCCCTGCATGTGATGAGCTTGGTCAAATACATAGAGATCATCTCATCCCTTTCACACTTGATCTTTCGAAGTTTGTCCTTTAGTGCCAACTTCCTCCAATCACTGCTATTTTGATATAAAGCTTTCAATGTTTTCCACATTACATGCGGAGTCTCCTTCCCATGGAGGCTCAAGACAATGTGATCTCGCACTCCCTCCAAGAGAATTCTCCTAGATCTAGCCGCACACTTCCTCCATTCCACCTGCTCAGTCTTGTCAGCAGGCTTATGAATTTCTTGATCAATGAAATCCTTAAGGCCATTATCTTCCAAAACTGCCTCCATGCGATCCTTCCAAGCTATATAGTTTGAGCTGTCAACAAGGGCATACTCAAGCCTCAAACCATAGAACGCCATCGATGAAATAGATGTGATAAGAACTTGAGATCTATATCCCGAATAATAAACTTCGAATTTCTCCTACTAGTATACTCTTATTGCTTGATCACCTGTGCTCTGATACCATGTAGAAATTTCACCTGTAGAACAAACCGATATATGCAATGTCCTAAAGCATAATACTTGTTCTACTTCTACTGTAGAAATTTCATCTGTAGAACAAACTGATATATGTAATGTCATAAAGCATAATACTTGTTCTAATTCTACAAAACATTAAGCGAAAGCAAAATCGAATTCATGAGCAACATCAAATAGAAACATGCATATCTGATCAGGAGAAATAATCACACATAACACAAGATATATCCAGGGGAAAGCACCAGCATAAAACCCCAACCATGTATGATCAATCAAGTGGAAATCCTCTTCACAATACAAAAAGAATCAGGTCTCAGATTATCCCGCTCTCTCTGTAATCAGAAGATCCTGATGATCTTCAATCAGAAGATGAAAATCATGGACTACCTAGGCCTCAATATATAGGCCACAAGTCCTCCAATCTCCTATAATAGATCCTTCTCCATGCAAGGAATACTTACTAGAAATATCTAAGCATCTGATAGTACACTGTCCCACTTTTGATCTCAACTAGATCTCTGATAGAATTGACATGCAACAGTTATCCATGAGTGAATCCTTAGTTATCTAAAATAATAGTTGTCACATGCATGCAAGCATTAAAAAACTATATTTTATTATTTTAAAAACTTGTTAAACTAATCTAACTGGACTTGACTAGTTACAACTAAGTCAATTGATCCTCTCAATATAGAACTCATCCTTAATTCCTCAATCAGTGGAGCAAATCAAGGACTCATTCCCCAATTAGTGGAGAAATAGTTGCATGTTCTCACAAAGACTTCAAGTTTACTTTTCCTTAACTAATTAACTCAACTGAATTAATTAATTAATATTTCCAACTGCTGGTAAGACCAAAATTAATTTTACTTCCTATAGATAGACTAGGGAC